>JAVKPL010009756.1:0-40432 GCA_032173675.1 Gastrolobium villosum
CAGAGTTTACTAACTCAAAACAACACAAATATACGTATAGGCACCCCGGCCTTCACAAAACATATGTATATACATATATATATACTGGCACTTAGCCATCACAGGATTACTATCCACATATAGTTAAGCTACATCATCCAAATTGCAATGCTCCACAGCATTATGGAAGCATATTAGTCTCATTACTACACCACACTCAATTATATTTTCTCACTCCATATTTGTTAAGTCCAACCATCAATATATTATGAACCTTCATACTTTCAATCAAATTCATTCAATGCCTTACATGGCAATTTCCTCTACTTCTTATATTTCACTTCTTATACATATGATATCCTCACTTACATCTAAACAGCATTAAATCATCATGGACTAAAGTCCCAATTTCAACATTGAATTATCTACACATCATTCCCATAAGTTCTTTTACGTTATTCACCATCCTCGACCCAAACTTTGAAATTTCAATTTATTTCTACCTCCAAGCATCCTAAGTCATCCAAGTGTATGCCCTCATCAAGGGTCTTATAACCTTATTATTGTACCCTAAGGTATCCAATATTACATATAACACTCATATTCAAATTTTCACAATTTCATCGGGGTTCCAATTCCCCACCATGTCAGAGTTATAGCACTAATTTCACATATACTCAATCTTTCTAACTCCCCAAACATTTAGGGAAGACTACCAACATCATCATACCAATATCAACTCAACTCAATCACACTTACTCACCACAAGACCACATTCAACTATGGTAGCATTCTACCCCAAAATGGTTATACATCTTATCTCAATTTTATTCTCACTAAGTCCTCAATGACAGTATCACAATTTATTCTCACTAAGTCCTCAATGACATCAAATTTACTTACTAACATATCCATTCGTGGAGCAGTCAACACTGCACCCACCACCTAGCCTAAGGACTGGCATTGGTGCTCCAGGGTTGTCACGAAGGCATCTTATACTGACCACACATTGAACACGAAGAAATGGGTTGATCAGGCCCAAACTAAGGAATCACATGTGTAGCAGTCAATAAGTGTCTACGTACAACTATACAACACTCACCTCAATTACACAATCATCAGAGTTCCCTAAAGAAACTGCTCTGATACCATAAAATGTAACAGCCCGTTGTACACCGGTATTGTTAACATTGATTATGATATTAAGCGCAGTTACAATCACAGCGTTTCATTTATAAAATACGGGTAAACTTTTTTTTAACATCTTTTACAACATTTAAAAGCACTGTGATCATAACTCAAAACTTATTGCGGAATGATTAATACCAAAGCCTAATACCACACACTCTTTTGTTTAGAGGTTGCCAAGTGACTCCCATGAACCAACAAGGCAACAACTCGTTCTATCCATTTTTATCACTAAATGTCGTAACCCTTTTTATTTACTCCAACAAATTTTAAACCTATCAAATGCTTCTCATTTATTAGTATGTTATAGATTTATTCATCAGCTACGCGTGGTTTCAAACCGCGCACAATTTGGAGCTCTGTAGCTCAAGTTATGCCAATTTTACTAACTCATTTTTTTTTTCCGCACGACAGGGCGCTTAAGCCCCCATTGGGCGCTTAAGCCCCCATTTGGGCGCTTAAGCCCCCAGCGACAGAGAGTTTTTCCCACTCACAGGTGCATCAGGGCGCTTAAGCCCCCTCAGACAGCTTCCTGCACTGGTGCAAGAACCACTCCAGGGCTGAGTTCCCGACCTTCTACCGCCCCATTTCTAACTCCGATTAACCCCAAATTTTGACATGACATAGAGGGTAACACCATCTTCAAAATGGTGTGTGCCTCATCCCTATTGGATCACAGTGGAGGGAGATACGTTCTCCCAAAGTTTGCTAAAAACATGTCAATTCCCCGAAAATTGGCCAGAGTTCCCTTTGTTTTTACAAAAATCCCCAATCTTGCTAATACTACCTAAAACACATATAGGTATATAAATTCATATGGGTGGCACACACAAGGACCAACAATGGGGCACTTACAACCCGTCACAGTCCAGTTACGTGTATAATATTCATTATGTTTCAACCACCAAGGTTCTATTTCATGCTTTTATTAGTCATACCATTAATCAATTCATAAATTAGGCTTAGAGCCCTTTACATTACATTTACATGCTTCCAATACATCATAGGTGGCTATGGACAGATTCCATGCTCGCTCAAAATATACAGTTATCCATGCCATGAATAATAACCACAAACAAGACTTAGCATATAATCATGAACACTAACAAAAGCATGGAAATAACATCATGCAATATGTTCATGACCTAAGTCTCAAAATACTAATGTCATGCCATGTGCAATCCAATAGTCCTCCTCCAAAATGTCATGCAATCCTAATGCACCGCATGCCAATCCAATGTCCACTATACGGGCTTCTTGCCTGAAGCTCCTCCCGGCTCATAGTGACCTGAAATGTGGTCCCCCAAACACGGGGTGAGATATACGGATATATCTCAGTAAACCAATGGAGCTAGAGGCTCTCTCCACTCCATGGCTCACTAAAATGTATAAATATGACATCATGTAATATGCAAGCAATACAATATCACCATCCAACTGGAGACACCCAAGAACATCCACACATGGATTCATGTTCAAGGACTCCATCATATAACTCCCGAGACAATCCTGGCGCCTCTCCCATGGTTGAGAAGACTCCATGGCAATACCCAACCGGAACTCCTCATGAGCCCTATCCGGCGGATGTCCCACGTTTGGATCATCCTGGCGCCGCTCCCAGAGTCGACTCCACGGCAAAACCCGACTGGCATTCTCACAAGGATGAACCCAGCGGATGACCAAAATCCACACGTCAACTGGCCAGTGACCAAACAATTTTCACAAAATACAAGCAATATGCATACAAGCACACAATCACACCATGTCATAACCACATAATCCAACCACAACCTTCCTCTAGGTGTGGTGGAGCACACTAGGGATTAAACCCAAGTTCCAAGAGTTTACCTCAATACAAGCAATCCGTTCCAAACGTATGCTCCAATTCAACTTTTCACAATTCCGTCCGTGTGAGGCACCCTACAACAATCATCCAATCCAAATTACACCAAAACTCATTTTTCCATGAAAATTCCTCAATTTTGCCTAAGTTAAAAACCTATATTTTTCACCAAAAATTATCATAGCATTTCTAGCTTACAAGCATGATTCTAAGGCCTTTTCATCTAATAGCATTTTTCCATTTGGGCTCTCTATCATCACACATCTAAAATCAAAGGTTTGAACATAAATTTCTAGATCTATGAAATCAACCATCAAAATACCACAAATATACTCACAATGTGTTGTATGATCACCACCAAGGCTTCACTAAACCACAAGAAGATCAAAACCTCCAAGAAAGCTCCATGAACACTATGGGTCGGGTCTGTTTTTGCCCAAAAACGCGGCCAAGAGATGGATTCAAGGCTTCTAAGTGTTACCAATGGCTTTGGAAGGTTGTTTACGATAGATTTCAACACCAAAATCAAGCGATTCGGTGAAGAAGTGAAGAAATGGTGAAATGGTGAAGAAATGGGGTTTTGGGTTTTTTTGTGCAGGGGAGGGCGCGAGAGAGAAGAAGAAAAGAGAAGGAAAGGAAGAAGAAAAAGAGGGTGGGGCCAAGTGACTTCGGTCACACGGGTCCCACACGCGATCTAACTTTAACTCCGATAAAAATTCCGATCATAAATTCTTAATCTACATATTTTTCCCGTCCATGACATATTTTTATTTCTCCAAAATATTGATAAAAATTTCACACCTATCGGTACAGTCACACCACAGTGTTTTAACACTTAAAAATCACTATTCATCACTTTTTCCCAAATTTGCCTATTCACTCAATTTTTCGCCCTGATTCCATTCCCAGTATTACTTTTGCCATATTAAATCTCTAACTCCATTTTTCATGCCTCGGTTCACGTTTTTGGCAAATTACCATTTTGCCCTTTTTGCCCATTTTGGCCCTAATTCTCGGATTTTCACTAATCCTTCCCTTTTAAACCCATATTTTATCACATAAATTCACATTTAATTTTCCGAGGTGTTATACATAGCAGATCCTTCGCACGTGGTGCAGCCTGATGATGTGGAGGTTCGGGAGAACCTAAAGACTCCCGTCGGACCACTCAAGATTCTCGATCGAGGCGAGAAACAGCTTAGGAGCAAGATCATTCCGATGGTCAAGGTGCAGTGGACTGGGCGTAGTCCCGAGGAGTGCACGTGGGAGCGAGAGGATGAGCTTCTCCGACAGTATCCCGACTTTCGAGACAGGTATGTTTCTGATTTTTAGGACAAAATCCTTAAAAAGGTGGGGTGAATGTAAGAACCCGCACCGTTAATTAAGGTAATTAGTGAATTAATTATGATAATTAGGAAATGATTCCATAATTGACCTTAATAATTAATATTGGGCTTAGATAATTATACTGAGTGAGTAAAAATGCTGAAAGTCGCTTTTCGGAAGAAAAGCGCAGATACCGGTTCTGCTACTCGGTATAAATGCGTACCGGAAAAGTATCCCGGAAAATTATAACGAACGCATGATAATTACTAGAATATTATGTAGGACTTGTAAAACGAGTTTCAAGTCAAAATAACGTAATCTGATGCCAGAACTGATACTGGCTATGGAAAAGCGCGTACCGGAAAGGTGCTCCGAAAAATAAAATAAAAATACAAATCTTAGAAAAATGTCTAGGTCGAGATTCCAAAGTTTGGGATCAAGATTTTTTACTTTGCTATTAAGGCTAATACTGCGCGTGTGTGGCCTTGTGCCTATAAATAGACACATTAAGGCACAAAACCCTAGGCCATATTCATTTCCTACGTGAGATTGCTGCAGCCTTGTGACCAAGCCACCTTGCTTCCTCCATTTCTTCCTCCTTTCTCACCAAAGTCACCTCCTTTGAGCATTGTTTCCCTTCTTGATCAAGTAAACACTTGAGTGTGAGCATTGGAGAGTGCTTAGTGTGCCTTTTCTGAGTGGTGAGGTTCTGTTTGGGTTGGTTGTGAGAGTTGTCTTGGGTTGTATGAGTGGTATGAGCTTGGTGTGATTACTTTGTTGCTTAAAGAAGCAACCTTTGGATAGAAAGACCAAGTCTTGTGCACCATTTTCGTGCACCTTGTTTGGCCTGAGTTGAGGAGCTTTGGGAGAGCTCCAAGAGCACATTATACTCTGTTTCTAGCTTGGGGTAAGTTTCCTACACCTTTGATCTTAAGTTTTCATGCTTAAAGGTGATGTCTTGGCCATGTTTAATGAGTAAACAAGAGGGTATAATGTATATGAACCTAAAATGGATTAAAGATGCATGCTTTAACATGTACATGTGTTAAAAGTTGGATCTTTGGGTTGGATATTCACGAAATGCAGAAACTGCATTCTGTCGTGAGATATCCGGATATTTGTCGAACAGATATCCGGATATCGATACCCGGATATGGTATCCGGATATTGATATCTGGATAAGGGACCTGGGTATCCGGATATGGCATATCCGGATATGTACAGTGTGATATCCGGATATGGCATATCCGGATATGTCTCTTCTGATATCCGGATATCCTGGGTTTTCACAGAACAGTAGCCGTGTTGTGTGAACAGTAAGCTATTGGGTGTTTGTGGACCCAAGATTTAAGGAAGTTGAACTTCTGTAATAAATGAACAAAGTCAGAATCATGTGATTAAGGGCTTATGGCTTTGTTGGAAGCCTTAAGACGTAAAACGTAAAGGAAAGGCGTAGTCTTTAAGTTGTATGCTTATGATGCATAAATATTGATGTATTATTGGTCCATATCAGATTGTGATACTGCTGTTTTTGGACTTGTGAGTGGTTGGACTCTTGGCTTGGATAGCTAGCTTGCAAGGTAAGCTTTCGTGTCCTCGGTTTAGCCATTTTGTTGTTCCACCATGTCCCATGGGGATGGGTTTATGCATGCTGTGTTACATGCTTTAATGTTTTGGAAATGCTGTTGAGCTATTTATATGCAATGTGCTTTTATGAGATGCATGTGGTGTCCACCTATACGGTAAGCCTGAGTATGTAGTACATACAAGATGGTGAGGCTGTGGGTGAGGTACAGGTAGTATCCTTGTACTCATGTAGGTATAGACGTATTCCTACATTTCTCTGGCCAGTAGATTTGATAAACACACATGGCATGATTAATTGCTGCATCGCATAGTTTTGGAACTTATATTGTAAATACTGTTTTTTGAATTTATATTACACATGTAAGTGAGCTTGGGGTGGAAGATCCTTGAGGACCCCTTGTCTTACTGAGATTTCTTGTTTAGAGATCTCACCCCACGTTTGGGGACGCTTATTTCAGGATCAGGTAATGTTGAGGGCTCAGGTGGCAGGAGGCCAGAGCTGAGTTGATAGTTATGATATGCTGACCTGCTGGTTGTTGATTGCTGATTATTTGACTGTCGTTATGTTTTCTGTTAAGTTATGTTGAGACTGTTATTGGGCATTGTTGCCTTATTTGGTGAGCATGGGGTTTGTCCACGCCACATGATTGTTATTGTCTTTAATTCGCTATTGTAATTAAAGTATCAGGATTTTGACCCAGGCTACGTGTTGTAGTCCTGTGGCTTTAGATACTCACTTATTATTTATATATGAGGTATTCCAGTTAGTTGTCTTGCAATTTACATACAGGCAGTATTTTATGAATTGATTAAGTAATCAAGTTGGTTAAGTTTAATGACGTCATAATTGAATTAAAGAAAAAGTTATTCCGCATTTTAATTAAGCGTGGCTTAATACGATAGTATGTTAACAATCCGGGTTAACACGGGCTGTTACATAAAATCTCACTGGCTTGGCGGGCAGCCCGCCCTGCCCGGTGAAACGGGGCGGACTGAGTTTTCTTGCCCACTTTCACAGGCGGGGCGGGCTTATGGCGGGCACGGGCGGGGCGGGCAACCTGCTTTGCCATCCCTACCCATGACCTATCATAATCATTTCAAATTCAGTTTTGACTATACCAGAATATTTCGTTGATTAAAAGATCATTCTTGAATTATATTCAAAATTGTGGTATTCATTTTTCTTCTTGTAAAATTATTTTCTAATTAAAAACTATTCAATCTTTCCTACGAAACTTGAGGGTTATTTAAGTTTATATAGGGCTTTTGAAAGTTTGAATACATGATTGGAGAATTTTTCATTTTCAAATATAGGAAATTCAAGCACATATATTTCTTCGTTTATAATATCGTTCAAGAAAGCAATTTCTGTGATTAAGTACAAAAAAACCTTTAAACCTAAATAAGCAAGATTCTAATAGCTTATAACATGGTCAGAGATGTACAAGTTTCATCAAAATATATACGGGATAAACTAATCTCATGTTACATGAGAGAGTATGTGTCATGTTGTGAGATAAACTTGATGTGGGTTCCACTAAAAAATAAAATTAAATAAAATGGGACCCATCTTGATTTTGTGTCACCCACGTAAGAGAAATTAACTCCTTTAATATGAGGTTAGTTTATCCCATATATATATATATATATATATATATATATATATATATATATATATATATATATATATATATATATATATATATATATATATATATATATATATATATATATATATTCTTATTGAAGGAAACCTTCGCCCACAATTCTAGCCTTATTTTTGACAACCCTGTGTGGTTAAACAAAGTCACGAGTCTGATAAATTAGGTTATTCAAGTTCTTCAATTTTTCTCTAGGAAAATTCTTATAGATATACTTGTTAGTATCTTGTATACCGATATCCAACGGCTAAATTTTTTCATCCAAATCATAAACATTTTGATTCCTCAATAAAGAGTTAGTTTCATTAAAAACCACATGTGGGCTGGCTTGGTGTACTTAGAAAGTGATTAGTCTAACACGAATTAGATTGAGATTAATCACACACAGTTGAGGTTAGAGAATGATGATGAAGAGAATGTGAGATGTATATATTGTTGCCGAGATGCTGGGATGCTTGACGAGATAGAGAAATTGCTTTGAGAGATGGTTGGTCAGCACTTTTGAGTACCTGGGCAATTTGGAAACCACTGGGGGAGGCGGTACCTGCAAAGGCACTCTAACGCTCAGATCAGTTCAATATTCAAGGAGGTTCAAGTTCAAAGAGAGATATCATTCTTTGGCTAAATGCCTCTGTATTTATAATACTTGAGCACTTTGTTTCTCACCATCTTTCATATGACGGTGTTCACGTTTATTAGTCGGGAGGGGGGGCCTTTTTCAGGCTATTCCTTAGTGGGCAAGCCTATGTTCAGTAGTAGATTCAGTAGATAGAGTGGCAAGCAGGAGCTGCCATTTATTCACTGGTTCCTGGTGGTGGCCAACTTGCCTGAGCTGCTAATTTCGGCAATGATGATTTCTTTCAGGTTAAGCCTCGTTTGGCTTACTGGCCAAGTTAGCGAGATCCCATGCTTTTCTAGGCGTGATGAATTTTCCTTGGTGTCTAAGTCACAGGGGGTTTCTGTGCTCTTTGGCCTTTATGGGATTGGGCCTTTATCTCGCATGTGGTAGGTCTAGATCAGAAGTCCCCCAGTTTCATGCTTATGTTGTAGGCACAAGGAGCAAGATGTAATCTTTATGCGAGATATTTGTTCTCTTGTCGCGAGTTTTGTCACGTATTCACAATATTTGCACTTGAGTGGATTTGGTAATCCACCATTTCGCCGCTTAAGAAACGGTTGATGTGATTTTATACTGTCAGAAGCATTTAATGCAGCCTTCGCTACGTGTGGGTTAATGTATTAACCATTTGGTCTCCTGCTGACACATATCCCACTCGTTGTATTATCGTTTCACCTTTCATATACTTTTACGCATATACCCTTTGGTTACTTTTCGTAAGTTAGCCTTGAGGGTTTTGGAGGGAACATTACGTGTTGCTACTTTGTGTTTTCTTCTTTGCTGAAACTACTCTATTCTCTTCCATATTTGTTCTCCCTTGCTCTCCTTGATAATTTGCTTTTGTGACACATTTATAAGTGAGTAAGCTACTTTAGTGTTCCTGTAATTAAAGGACTTAATCGAATTTCATCATACTTTAGGTATAAATACCAAGTATTTTGTTTTAATTGTTCCTTTATTCTCTTAGATTTTCAGGAAATTCTTTGCATGTTGTTAGTATCTAAGTATTGAATTTCTGCAATTTTCATTTGCATTCCAGTTGAGGAGTTCGTTCTTCCTGGTATTTTGTATTTCTGGGTTCTTGTTTCTGGTTTTGTGTTTGTGAAGAGTTTTCCAACCGTTTGAGAAAATGTTTCTGCTGGATTCTGCAGCGTGAAAAAGACATAAAGCAGAAGGAGACTAAAGAGGTGGAACTAGAATTTAAGCTCTGTTAATGGCGGATGGATTTTCTCATAGGGGCAACGGGTCAAGATATTTGGGTACAAACCCGGTTTTTCTCAAAATGCGCTATCCTAATAACCCATTGAATGGGTCAGGTACCAGCAGCAAAAACTTTGGGCCACGGCCTAACACGCGATACGAAAGTTTTGTCACGTAGCAAGCGTATAATCTAACTCAAACGATACCGTCTGAAATCAAGTCATCATCAAACCAAAAACCTGCAACATTTTCAAAGGGAAGGGGATTTAGACAATGGCCATTTGAGGAGTTTGTACGTCATAGGGAGGAAGGAAGATGCTTTCATTGTTGTCTTGCCTTTACTCCAGGACATCGCTGCGCTGCCAAAAGTTTGAGACTCGCCATTTTAGGTGAGGGTGAGATTGTGTGACATCCCGAGCGCTGACAAGGGCGGGGAGTAATCGCCGGTGCGAAAAGGGCATGAACAAGAAGCGGCTCGTGACAGGTTTCCAGCGGGGGGTTACATGCATGAATGAATCGAATCGACACCCGAAAGAGAGGGATTCCAAAGACTGTGCAGGTATGAGACTGCACAGGTTGGGATAACTTATAAAAATTAATTGGTACTACCTATACTAACAAGATGTATCTACTTTTCGGTAGCCCATAACAGAAGAACTTCATAGTTAAGCGTGCTTGACTTGGGGCAATTCTGGGATGTGTGACCTACTGGAAAATTTTCCCGTTAAAGATTGCCATGGAGTTTGATGGTGAAAATCATATGCAAGAATTTCAAGAACAATGTGTGGGTGAGGTAATGGATGAAGGGGAACTACAATGGTTGGATTTATCCTTTTTCTTGGCTCACGGGTTAACACCTCCTAAACCATGAAATTGAAGATTGAAATTCTGGGTGAACCAATTTTGGTATTTCAAAATTAGGTACAATATGTTGAAGATAGATTAACATGCTTTAGGCAGTGGGACCCGAGTGGAAATTCCTCTCACATTATCTGCCCTTTCTCTTCACCTTGAGGACAATGTGAGTTTTTAAGGGAGAGTTTTCATGGGCCTATGGGCTTAAAGAGGTGAGAGAATTAGTGAGTTAGTTAGGGAATTTTCTAGAGGGTAAAGTGTGTAATTTTAAAGGATGTAAAGTTGTGTCATTTTAAGATAGAAAAAAAGATAGATAAAGGAGGAGAGAGAGTTGACAAAAAAAAAAATAAAGGTGTTGGTCCCACCTTTTTGTGAGAGTGAAAGAATATAAGTTGTGTCATTTAAAAAGATAAACACTTTCCCCTTTTCTAGAATATCCCTAATTCCCTAGATTATAGGATAAAAGGAGGGGAGTGAGTGTAGTGAGGTAGGCATGAATTGAGCATTTGGTTAGTGGGAATTTGGAGAGGGATCTCTTGGGATCTCATTAGGGCTTAGGTTTATTGGTCTTGAAGAGAGAATTAAGGTCTTTTGGTTTATCTTTTGTGCATTGTCATTTTCTGTTATCGTTTATTATTGGAGTCTGTAATGAAGTTATGGAGTTTGTGTTTGTTCGTTCCAGTTTGCTATCATTACTGTAAAGGAGTTTGTCTCCAAGAATAATGAATTAATAGAAATATATCATTATCTTGCTGGGTTCCATCAAGTTACTCTAAACTCATCTTCAGATCAATTATCTGGCAGATTTTTCCTCTAAGATTGATACTCTTAACTCCTCACTTCATTATTTGTTGACCTTGTATACTAAGTACATGCTGAGTTATTTTTGCATTAGATAATTAGTAGAGGTGTTGCCGTATTTCCAACATGTTGCAATCAACAGATCAAGATGCCTTGGATATTTGCTGAGATGGACAAAATTTAGAGAGCTTAATAATTCTAACCTGCCAACTGAATCCAACTACTACCAGGTTGCTTACTAACGCTTCCTTCCACCATTTTGTTTCTCAACTCTAAGCAATTTTTCCACATTGATGCTGATGCATAAATGTTAGACAGTAGAACATAGGTTGAGGGTTCATTCAGTTCTACATCACCAAGCATCTTTGATATTCTGTTTCCTACTTCACCATTCTCATGTTTAGAGCAAGCACCTAGGAAAGTCTTCCATAGAAGAGATTTTGAATGAAATGGAGCTTCCTTTATCAAAGCCTCTGCTTCTTCAAATTTTGCTGCGCGACCAAGAAGATCAACCATGCAAGCATAATGATTTATGGTTACTTCAGAGTTGTATTTACTTCTCATGTACTCGAAATGTTTGCAACCTTCCTCCACCAGTCCAGCATGACTACATGCAGCTAAAACCCCAGTGAAGGTAACACCATCAGGTTCCATCCCAGCTTCTATAGCCTTGTTAAACAGGTCAATAGCTTCTTCCCCAAGCCCGTGATAAGCATATCCATATATCATGGCTGTCCAAGATATTAAATTATGGTCATGGATAGTATTGAAAAACTTGCAGGCATCTTTAATATTTCCACATTTACTATACATGTCTGTAATGGAAGAAGCTACGTGAAAATCAATTTCAAAGCCAAGTTTGATAGCCCACGAATGGAAACATTTGCCTATGTCCAATGCTGCTAAGCCTGCAGCAGCTGAGATACAGCTGGATAAGATAGACTCGTCAACCTGAAAAATGCGAGCAGTTTGGAATTCTGCAAAAAGCTTAAGTGCTTCTTCATGATAACCATTTTGGACCCATGACGTTAACATGACACTCCAGGAGATAATATCTTTTTCTTTCATGGACAAGAATACCTGGAAAGCATTCAGAGTTTCATGTTTAAATAATCCATACATGTTGATCAGGGCACTTCCAACAAACGGATAATATTCAAATCCTACTTTCATGACATAAGAATGTACTTGTTTTCCTACATCAAGCGCCTTTATTTCTGCACAAGCTTGAACAACACTAATTAAGGTGAACTGACTAGGTTTTGAATATAGAAGCATATCACGGAAGATCCCCAGAGCTTCTACAGAGTACCCTGACTCACTGCATCCAGATATGATAGTAGTCCAGGTAAACTCATTTCGTATTTTCATCGTTTCAAAAACCCACTTTGCATCATCAATGACTCTACATCTAACATACATCTCAAGAAGAGCATTTTCTAAGTCCAACCTATAGTCATCTTCACAAGGGTTTTTAATCATGTAAGAATGAAAAGATCTTCCTTCTTTAAGCATAAAAAGGTTCCCACAAGCCCGTAGAACATAGCTGATCGATGAATTGCTTGGAGCAATACCATCTCCCCTCATCCCACAAAACAGCTCTAAAGCTTTCATATCATTTGAATTGAGTATTAAACTATTCATCATGGCACTTATGCAAATTTCATTCTTATTGCAAACGTCAAGAAAACAATTATAAGCATCAGATATCATCCCAAAGTTTCCATACATGCTGATAAAGGCACTGCCAAGATATGAATCCATCTTAAAGCCATGTTTGATGAAACCACAGTGAACTTGAGTACCAGCAAGCTCTGTCTCCAAATTTGAGCACAAACTAGCAACACTTGCACAAATATATGGATCTGGTTTATTACCTTTACAAAGAAAATCAATATAAAATGAAAGTCCTTCCTTAGATTTTCCAATCTGATTAAACCCAGCAAGTAAAGCACATAATGACACATTATCCCGCTCTTCAAGAATATGAAACACTTTACAAGCATCATCTAATAATCCGAGTTTAGCATAGAAGTCAAGAAGGGCTCCACCCACCACAACATCATTTTCAATCCCAATCTTCACAGTGTGGCCATGAACAGAACTTCCAAGTTCAAAATCCAACACATCAGCACAGAGTTTAACAAGGATTGTGTAAGTAAAACAATTCGGGGACATGGCAGAGTGCCCCATCTCACGGAACAACTTCACCGAACCCTCCACATCAGACATCCGCACGTAAGAATTCAGCAAAGTATTCCACAATGCCTCACACCTTTCACCCAAACAAACGCCATCAAAAAACTTCCTCGAATTCTCAATATCTCCGCAATCAGCATACATGTGAAGAATCGAAGCACAGCAAAAACTATGCGAATCAAACCCGCTTTTGAGTATCAAACCATGAATGAGCTTACCCATCACAGAATCACGCATCACCCTGCAAGCTTTGAGTGCCACAGAGAAAGCAAACTCATTCGGGCGCATCCCGGATTGACACAAGCCACAAAACAAACTCAGACCCTTAACATATTGCCCCACGTGGACATAACAAGAGATCAAGCTCGTCCAAGAAACCAAACTCGGATGAGGAAATTCATCAAACAGGTTATGTGCATTCTCGAGTTCTCCAATATCGCCATAAAAACTCACCATATTGTTTTGCACAAAGACATCCTTGTCCAGGGCAGTTTTAACGAAGAGAGAATGAAGGGTTCTACCACAGTTTATGTCTTTGTGGTTCCTTAGGTGTTGCAAGAGCGAGACACAGTCTTGGAAGCAAAACCCTCCATTATTTAGGAGTTCTGAGGATGTTTTTGAATGGAATGGTCTTCTTGTCAGGGTTGGTTTGTTAGATACATTGGTGAAGTGGGTTCTGAAAAACAGTGAGAGCGTGATGGAGACACGTTTGGTTTGAGTGGAATTGATAAAGAAAAGATTGGTGATAATCATGTTTTGTAACAATCGTGAGTGAAAAACTTTGGGAATATATTTTGGATTGTTGTGTCATCTGGAACGGAGTGTCAGGGGAAGGTAGCTGTTGTTTCTATTGGACATTTTTGTTTTGCTTTCTCAGCAATTTTTTATTGTCAATTGTGAACACCTGAAGATTTAATGTCAGGAACAAGGTGGAGATTCTATACTTCCTATATTGAATTACGTTTGACATTTTTCTCTGCAAAAGTTGCTTTTTTTTTTTTAAGAAAAAAAAAAAAGTAACGATAAAAAGTCCATTCCCATAAGAAGTCCGTTTCAGTAATTCCGTTTTATTTATGGAGATCATAATTAAATGACAAAAAAATTAACGGTTATTCTTTGTTACAAGTTAGTTAATTAATTTTATTACGAAATAATAATTAATTAATTAGTTTACTTTATGAAAATAATAATTGTTAATTTATAAAAGTTAATGGTTAAGATATGATAGTGACATTGATAATAACATTATTCGGTAATAATAATATCTTATCACTTTAGAAAAACAGAAATCAAGAAGAAAAAAAAAATTAACTACAAATTTTAGCTTCTTAAAGAAGCAAAAATCAAAAGTAAAAAACTAAATATAATTTTCTTAAATTTATTTTTCTTAAATCTAAATAATTTTAATTTTTATAAAAAAACACTTTTAAAATAAACAAGGCATAAAAAATATTTTTTTATAGAAATTTATCCAAACGGGCCGTGCTATTATTGTAATTAACCATAAACAATAATATTAAATAATTAATCATTCATATTAATCATCTTAATATTATATGTATAAAGTTACAAGAATTAAAACATAATGTAACACTCCATTCATGACCGGTTTGTTATCATACATTATCATATTAAGCGCAAATATAACCAGAGTAATTGAATTAGAATTACAGATAAGACATTTTCATTAACCTTTCTTTTCTGCATATAATTCACTTTCATAATCAATTACTCTAATGCTTAAATCATTACCCATATATGATTTGGAAGTGTTATACATTAACCTACAATCCCTTCCTAAGTAATACCATGAAACATAAGGGTGTAGATTTGACATTAGTTGGCCTGACCATGCTTGCAAGACTACACGCTCCAGTGAGTTGTAGACAATGAGCAACACCATATCAAGACAATAAGAGGGATTTTCCATCGTATTCGCTCGTTAGACTACTCGCTATAATGAGAAAGTCAATGAGGAATTCATGTTTCCTTGCTAGACTACTCGTCGTAGCGAGGAAGTCCACGAGAAATTTAATTCCAAGACGGTAGCTAATGCCATCTCTCGAATTTCCATGGTAGACTGCTCGCTCCAGCGAGCAAATTAGTGAGCAATTTAATTTTAGAACAGTAGTATCTTGATCGCTGGAGTGCTCACTTGGGTGAGCAAGCCCTATCTCAAAATGGTTCCCTTGGTAGTATGCTACCAACTTGGGAAATCATGCTTAATCTCATTTTACCTAATTGACCATTTTCTCAAATCATGAAAAGTATACATTGGTATACTCCATCTTATTGAGTTTCATCATCTCATACATATTCCTTAGGCATCATTTTTGCAACTTGGCTTGGCATCATTGTGCCTGGGTGTCCATTTCATGGATCCCAATTGCGGGTTTTTATTCTCCCATGCCGACTTTTCTGTCGGTAATCATTTCGTTTTAACATGTGGTTCTTGTTGCATTCATTAGCGTGCTGCAGCCATTTTGTGTCGTTTTCGCATTTCGTGCACATTTATTAAATGGGTCATTTTAAGCTCTAATCATTACTTTTTATGGTGTAATGACTAAAATGCCCATGACCTTTGCAATTCGTAATCGTTGTGGTTACCAGTACCACTATGTAAACTTGCCTGCTTTTCATTCTTTTTCTTTTACTTTGTTTACTCTGCAGAAGTTCTCCTCTGCGCAATCTCTTTGAGTGCTAGCATCTGCACACGTGCTTTCATACACTCTTGACCTTCCTTTCTTCTACTCAAGTATATTTGTTTACCTTTGAACTTCTATTCTTTTCCTCTTCAGTTGTTTGCATTTGGCTATTTGATTTCTAGACATTCATCGTTTTTGTTTTGAATCTTTGTTCTTCATATGTCATTCTAGTAAATCGTGTTGCTTTTTTCCTTGTTTCCTCAATGATTTTTGTTTCTGGATTAATGCATATTCTTTGAGCTTTGGTATTTAAGTTGCATTCCCTCCATTGTTTGTCGTTTCCTTCATCGTTATTTTGAACTTGGTGCCGTTTCAATATTTACCATAATGAGGAGGGAAACCTCCTTCTTCTTCGGTTTTGGTTCTGGGGAATTTCGAGAAACGAAGAAGAGGAACGCGAAGCCATGTTTCATGGTTATCATTGAGGTAGATCCAAAAAAGAGATCTGGGTTGTCGAGTCGTGGTCTGGGTGAAAGTCGGGGTCGTGGCTCCTACTGGCGGGGTAGGAGTCGTCTTTCTGCTAGTAGACGTGTTTCCCAGTATTTTCCCCGAACCAGTCTGAATCCTTCCAGTGTCTCTTCTACCCTAGATCCCGAAATTTCGTCAGACACCCGAGTTCTTCCAAAGTCCTCCCAACCCCAGAAAGCCGGTCTATGTTATTCTTGTATCTTTCTGAGTTCTAAACTCATTGAGAAGGGGTGTGACTCTTTGGCCGAGTCTAGTCTTGCTAGTTACCGTCATGCAGAAGTTCCAGGATCGACCTCAGCCTCTGTTGTCAGATTAGCAAGTGCACTAGTCATACAAGTAATAAAATGATAAGTAAAGATCATTCCACGAGGATTTGTGTCAAACACTGACTAACCAAATGTTATTGAGTTGAATAAACCGAAAAGTTCTGAATTGCATGGATTTCTTGTCACTAGAAATTTAGATTGCATAAAATTAAAGAATTTCAAAACACGCAAAATATGAATATAACTTAACAAGTAGTTAGATGTCAATTTCCCTCAAGCTTGAACTTATGGATGAACCAATCTCCATCATGAATTATCTACTATGTGATGTTAATCAACCTTTTACTTATCATCAAGATGTAATGTCTTACTACCCTGATAGACACATTAATCAGAAACCCCAATTTCTTGGTGACTCCCTTCATAATACATGCATTAATTATTAAGGTCTTAAGATTACACCAGTATCATAGCATCAATGTCTTGACTACTAAAATACTAGTGATAAAGTTGTCAACTATAGAACAATGTAAACATGTATGTTCTACACTATTCCACTAACATGAAGAATTGATCAAGACAACTTCATACAAATCACA
Source organism: Gastrolobium villosum (assembly GCA_032173675.1). Classification (NCBI taxonomy): domain Eukaryota; kingdom Viridiplantae; phylum Streptophyta; class Magnoliopsida; order Fabales; family Fabaceae; genus Gastrolobium; species Gastrolobium villosum. The sequence continues at coordinate 17,297 of JAVKPL010009756.1, forward strand.
TAGTAGAGAAACAAAATATCTAATTAACCATTCATAAATTCGCACTTGAGTTCCATTGAATCAGACTACAAAGGACTCTACTCAGACATAATTGAAATAAATACAAGAGAAGAAGAAAGAACAAACTCCATTGTCATGATAGTAAGTCTTTAATCTTCAACTGTAATTACATATGAAACACCACTCCTAAGAATTTGGAAAGTAAAAGAGAGAGAAGTCAGATCAGATAATCTGATGTAGGAGAGAGATATATGGTAGAGAGATCTATTTAAAAATGTGAAGGCCTTTGCCTTTATAGTGTTACAAGTTCTGCTAAAAAATAACATGGGCGCTAAAACGGTCTTGATGGGCGTTTTAGCGTCCAGGCTTGACGCTTGTCCAGCTGCTTTTAACTGCATTGGGCGCTAAAACGTTCTTGATGGACGTTTTAGCGTCCATGGCTGGCAAATACCCAACTTCTTTTAACTGACTCCAACGCTAAAACACTTGATTTGAATGTTTTAGCGTCCGAGACCAGAGATTTTTTCCACATAAGGGCGCTAAAACGTTTGATTAGGAGGTTTTTAGCGCCCAAGACCCGAAACTTTTCCAACAGTAGCGCGCTAAAACGTTTTGTGTGGATGTTTTAGCGCTGAGCTCCAGAAACTTCCGCTCTTAGTTCGCAGCAGCGCGCTAAAACATTCTGTATGGATGTTTTAGCGCTCAGCACCAGCAACTTTCGCCTTCAATTCGTAGCAGCGCGCTAAATCGGTCCGTATGGATGTTTTAGTGCTCAACACTTGGCATTCTCGATTTCTCCAAAATCTTCTTCCTTCTTTCTGCTGCTTTTTGGGCTTCCTTTATGTAACAGCCCGTGTTAACCCGGATTGTTAACACACTATCGTATTAAGCCACGCTTAATTAAAATGCGGAATAACTTTTTCTTTAATTCAATTATGACGTCATTAACCTTAGCCAACTTGATTACTTAATTAATTTCATAAAATACTGCCTGTATGTAAATTGCAAGACAACTAACTGGAATACCTCATATATAAATAATACGTGAGTATCTAAAGCCACAGGACTACAACACGTAGCCTGGGTCAAAATCCTGATACTTTAATTACAACAGCAATTTGAAGACGATAATCAACCATGTGGCATGGACAAACCCCATGCTCACCAAATAAGGCAACAATGCCCAATCAACAGTCTCAACATAATAATATAAATAAAGCGGAAAACATAACAGCAGTCCGCATATCATCATATCAACTCAGCTCGGGCCTCCTGCCGCCTGAGCCCTCAACATTACCTGATCCTGAAATAAGCGTCCCCAAACGTGGGGTGAGATCTCTAACAAGAAATCTCAGTAAGACAAGGGGTCCTCAAGGAGTTTCCACCCCAAGCTCACTTACATGTGTAATATAAGTTCAAAAACAGTATTTACAATATAAGTTCCAAAACTATGCGATGCAGCAATTAATCATGCCATGTGTGTTTATCAAATCTACTGGCCAGAGAAATGTAGGAATACGTCTATACCTACATGAATACATGGACGCTACCTGCACCTCACCCACAGCCTCACCATCTTGTATGTACTACATACTCAGGCTTACCGTATAGGTGGACACCACATGCATCTCATAAAAGCACATTGCATATAAATAGCTCAACAGCATTTCCAAAACATTAAAGCATGTAACACAGCATGCATAAACCCATCCCCATGGGACATGGTGGAACAACAAAATGGCTAAACCGAGGGCACGAAAGCTTACCTTGCAAGCTAGCTATCCAAGCCAAGAGTCCAACCACTCACAAGTCCACAAACAGCAGTATCACAATCTGATATGGACCAATAACACATCAATATTTATGCATCACAAGCATACAACTTAAAGACTACGCCTTTCCTTTACGTTTTACGTCTTAAGGCTTCCAACAAAGCCATAAGCTCTTAATCACATGATTCTGACTTAGTTTATTAATTACAGAAGTTCAACTTCCTTGATCTAGGGTCCACACACACCCAATAGCTTACTGTTCATACAGCACAGCTACTGTCTGCGCAAACCCAGGATATCCGGATATCAGAAGGGGCATATCCGGATATGCCATATCCGGATATCACACTGGACATATCCGGATATGCCATATCCGGATACCCAGGTCCCATATCCGGATATCAATATCCGGATACCATATCCGGATATCGATATCCGGATATCTGTTCGAAAAATATCCGGATATCTCACGACAGAATGCAGTTTCTGCATTTCGTGAATATCCACCCCAAAGATCCAACTTTTAACATATGTACACGTTAAAGCATGCATTTTTAATCTATTTTAGGTTCATACTCATTATACCCTCTTGTTTACTTTTTAAACATGGCCAAGACATCAACTTTAAACATCAACACTTAAGATCAAAGGTGAGGAAACTTACCAAAGCTCAAAACAGAGCAAGGTGTGCTCTTGGAGCTCTCCCAAGACACTTCAAACTCAGCCTAAGTAGGAGCACGAAAATGACAACACAAAGATGGGTTCTTGCACCACAAGATGGCTCCTTGGTACCACCAATGCCAAGCCAAAGGTTCAAGTCACTCAAACTCACCAACTCAGCCCACTAACCTCACACACAGCAGCTGAAACTCAGCCAAGAACACTCCTTTCACTCTCACAAGGATGATCACAAGTGTTTATGAAGAGAAAAGGGAAGGAACCAAGCAAAAAGGGGAAGACTTGGCTTCAAGAATGGTGAGGAAGGCAATGGAATAGTGCCTCACACCTTCATGCAGCAGCCACTCACGTAGGGAAAGAATGTGTCTAGGGTTTTGTGCCCTTAATGGGTCTATTTATAGGCACAAGGCTACACACGCGCAGTATTAGCCTTAATAGCAAAGTAAAAGATCTTGATCTCAAAATTTGGAATCTAGACCTATGCATTTTTCTAAGATTTATCATATTTTTATTTTATTTTTCGGAGCACCTTTCCGGTACGCGCTTTTCCATAGCCAGTATCAGTTCTGGCATCAGATTACGTTATTTTGACTTGAAACTTGTTTTACAAGTCCTACATAATATTCTAGTAATTATCATGCATTCGTTATAATTTTCCGGGATACTTTTCCGGTACACATTTATATCGAGTAGCAGAACCGGTATCCGCGCTATTCTTCCGAAAAGCGACTTTCAGCATTCTTACCCACTAATTGTAATTATTAAAGCCTCATAATAATTATTAGGGTCAATTATGGAATTATTTCCTAATTATCATAATTAATTCACTAATTACCTTAATTAGCGGTGCGGGTTCTTACATTCACCCCACCTTTTTAAGGATTTTGTCCTCAAAATCAGAAACACACCTGTCTCGAAAGTCGGGATACTGTCGGAGAAGCTCATCCTCTCGCTCCCACGTGCACTCCTCGAGACTACGCCCAGTCCACAGCACCTTGACCATCGGAATGATCTTGCTTTTAAGCTGCTTCTCGCCTCGATCGAGAATCTTGAGTGGTCCGACGGGAGTCTTTAGGTTCTCCCGAACCTCCACATCATCCGGCTGCACCACGTGCGAAGGGTCTGCTATGTACTTCCGAAGCTGAGACACGTGAAACACGTCGTGGATGTTGGCTAAGTTCGGAGGTAAGGCGAGTCGATAGGCAACTGGTCCTACTCTACCAAGGATCTTGTAGGGCCCAATGAATCGCGGGCTCAACTTCCTCACTCCAAGTGCCCGTCCAACACCGGTGACAGGTGAAAGTTTCACAAACACGTGCTCACCCTCACTGAACTCCAGTGGTCGATGCTTGACATCATAGTAGCTTTTCTGGCGATTCTGCGCCTGCTTCAACTTTTCCCTGATCATCTGGATCTGTAGGGTAGTATCTTGGACAAAGTCCAAGCCAAATAACTCTTTATCTCCAACCTCAGACCAGCAGGTAGGAGTCCGACACCTCCTACCATACAACGCCTCGTAGGGTGCCATGCCCAGACTAGCATGAAAACTGTTGTTGTACGAGAATTCTACCAATGGAAGGTACCTATCCCATGCAGAACCCTGCTCCAACGTGCAAGCTCTCAACATGTCCTCCAATGTCTGGATGGTCCGCTCAGTCTGTCCGTCAGTCTGAGGGTGATAGGCGGCACTCAATCTCAACTGCGTACCAAAAGCCTCCTGCAACGCCTCCCAGAACCGAGATGTGAACTTCGGGTCCCTATCACTGATGATACTCTCGGGCACCCCGTGAAGCCTCACAATCTCACGAACATATAGTTTGACCAACTGCTCTGTAGTGAAGCTCACCTTCACTGGAAGAAAATGGGCAGACTTGGTTAATCTGTCCACTATGACTCAAATAGAGTCACAACCAGCCTGAGTTTTAGGCAATCCCACCACGAAGTCCATGGAAATACTCTCCCACTTCCACTGTGGAATTTCAAGAGGTTGAAGTTTACCAGACGGTTTCTGGTGCTCGATCTTCACTTTCTGACATATCAAACACTTGGACACGTAGACCGCTATGTCCTTCTTCATGCCCGGCCATCAAAAATTCCTTTTTAAGTCCTGATACCATAAAATGTAACAGCCCGTGTTAACCCGGATTGTTAACATACTATCGTATTAAGCCACGCTTAATTAAAATGCGGAATAACTTTTTCTTTAATTCAATTATGACGTCATTAACCTTAGCCAACTTGATTACTTAATCAATTTCATAAAATACTGCCTGTATGTAAATTGCAAGACAACTAACTGGAATACCTCATATATAAATATAATGTGAGTATCTAAAACCACAGGACTACAACATATAGCCTGGGTCAAAATCCTGATACTTTTTCGTAGCACCAGGGTGGATAGTGAACCGGCCCTTATGAGCCTCTGCCATAACCTCTTCAGTCAATGGCCCTCGAGGAATAACAATCCTCTTCAGGAACAGCAGCAATCCATCCTCGTTCCAAGACACACCGTCCTGGTTCTTCACATAATCAAGGCACTCTCTTTGCACTTGCGCCTCTTTAATCTTTTCCATCAGCTCATTGATCACTTCTGCTGTTTCCATTTCGAGCAGTGCACCCCCAAACAAGGAGTTCACTCTCAAGTCTCTGAACTTCTCGATCACCTCGTAGTCGTTCATCATTAAACTGGATAAGCTCACGGATTTCCGACTCAAAGCATCGGCTACCACATTGGCCTTGCCAGGATGGTACCTCAACTCAAAGTCGTAGTCTTTCAGGAACTCCATCCATCTTCGCTGTCTCATGTTCAACTCTTTCTGGTCAAACAGGTATTTCAGGCTCTTGTGATCACTGAATACAGCAAACTTCATGCCAAACAGGTAATGCCTCCAAATCTTGAAAGCAAAAACAATGGCTGCCAACTCCAAGTCGTGAGTCGGGTAGTTCTCCTCATGAGGTTTCAACTGTCTTGAAGCATAGGCAACAGCTTTCCCTTTCTGCATCAACACACAGCCTAGTCCTTTATCAGAGGCATCGCAGTATAACTCAAATTGCTCCGCAGGATCAGGAAGAACTAACACTGGAGCAGTAGTCAGTCTCTCCTTCAACTCCTGGAAACACTCCTCACACTCATGTGTCCACACGAATGGAGTCTCCTTTCGGGTAAGGTGAGTCATCGGTAGCACCATCTTGGAGAATCCTTCTATGAACCTCCTATAGTAGCCTGCCAAACCCAAGAAGCTTCTCACTTCTGTAACCGTCTTGGGCCTCTCCCAATCCATCACGGCCTCAATCTTGTTAGGATCAACTGCAACTCCATTAGCAGAAATCACATGACCCAGAAATTTCACCGCCTTGAGCCAAAACTCACATTTTGACGGCTTCGCATAAAGCTTTTTCTCTTTTAGCACTTGCAACACAACCTTCAAGTGCTCAGTATGCTCCTCCTCCGTCTTGGAGTAAATCAAGATGTCGTCAATGAAGACGATCACAAACTGATCCAGGTATGGCTGGAAGATCCTGTTCATGTAGTCCATGAACACTGTGGGTGCATTTGTGAGTCCAAACGGAATCACTAAGTACTCATAATGCCCGTACCTCGAGCGAAACGCTGTTTTTGGGACATCCTCCGGCTTTACCCGTATCTGATGGTAACCGGACCGGAGGTCGATCTTTGAATACACGCAAGCACCCCTGAGCTGATCCAGCAAATCATCAATGCGTGGAAGAGGGTACTTGTTCTTAATTGTCACCTTGTTCAACTGTCTGTAGTCGGTGCATAACCGCATGGTCCCATCTTTCTTTTTCACAAAAATGACCGGTGCTCCCCAGGGAGACACACTCGGCCGAATAAAATCTTTCGCTGAAAGCTCCTCAATATGCTTCTTCAGCTCCGCCAACTCTGGTGGCGACATCCGGTATGGAGCCAACGATATAGGCCCCACACCAGGCAATAAGTCGATGGAGAACTCTATCTCCCTATGCGGTGGAAACTCAGGAATCTCCTCGGGAAACACCTCGAGGAATTCCCTCACCACAGGAATGCCAGTGCGATCCTCCTGTGTCCCACTCACCAAACCTCCCAACATGACATAGCCAAATGCCCCTGCTCTCAAGGCTCTCCTCGCCTGCAGGACTGAAATGAACGGTGAGGAACTGGCTGTGGACCCACCTGGAGACATCACCACTCTCTTGGCACAACAATCAATCAATGCACAGTTTCTGGACAACCAATCCATGCCCAGAATAATCTCAAGGTTGGCCATCGGCAATCCTATCAGATCTACCGAGAAGTCACGACCATCCCACTGAAACGCTACATCGCGATGAACAGTGGAGGTCAAACATTTTTCTCCGGTGGCGGTGGTCACCCGCATCGGTGGAGAAAGCACATCACTGGGCAACTCAAGCCCCACAGCAATAGGGGTAGCAACAAAAGAGTGCGTTGCCACGGAATCAAATAACACATCAACAGCTGAACCACCAATGGTAACAGTACCTCTGACCAGGTTCGGAGCTCTGTCCGACTGCTGACGATCCAACGTATACACACGCCCCATAGTAGGTGGCACTGCTGGTGCCCCAGTAGGAACCATCTGCAATGGCACAGCCTGCACTGCAGCAACTCTCACCGTCGGGCAATCTCTGGAATAGTGGCCCTCCTTGCCACACTGGAAACAAATCAGCTGACCGGTAGAACACGGCCCAAAGTGTGACTTCCCGCATCCCGAGCATCTGGGGGCAGGAGGTCTAGCTGCGTTCCCCTGAGTTGCAGTCTTCTAAACTGGTTTGGCGCTTACTTAGCCGCCAACTGTTTGCCCTTGCCCTTGTTTGCGAAATTTTTGTTCTTCCAGGTAGCGGAACCGCCAGTACTCTGTGGTACATCAATCTTGGCCTTCTTGGCCTGACTCGCACGGCAATAGTCCTCGATGTCGCGGCACTGCTGAACCAACGCCCCGAAGTCCCTCGAAGCAGAACCAGCAAGATGTCCGGCTATATCCTCATTAAGTCCCCTCCGGAACTTAGCCGCAAGAAAAATGGGAGTCGGTCTCGCCATCCTGAAGTGTGAAAACTTCACCAGCTCATTAAACTTGGCCAGGTACTCGTCGACAGACAACGAGCCCTGTACCAACCGGTCAAACTCTCCCTGTTTCCTCTCCTGTGAGTCATAAGGAAAGTACTGACCCAGAAAGCTCTCCTCGAAGAATGGCCACGTCATCACATGGCCCAGCATCTCGTAGATGTGAGAAAAGTTGGTCCACCACTCGTGAGCCTCGCCCTCCAGCATGTAAGTGCCGAACAACAGTTTCTGCGGATCGGTGCACTGCATGATCCGGAAAATCTTATCCATCGCCTGTAGCCATCTGGCAGCAGCAATGGGATCATAAGATCCGTCGAAAGAAGGTGGCTTATGCTTGCGGAAAGCATTCAGCCGGCGATCGATCTCGTCACGATCCTCAGCAAATACGGGGATGGTCTGCATAGCCCCCGTCAAGTGACTGCCCTCACCCATCTGACTCTGGGTGTCCTCCTGTTGACTAGGCGGAGGTGGAGGCGGTGGCAGCGGTGGAGGTGGTGGAGGACACTGGCCAGCAGCAGGACCAGCCCTCAACTCCTCCAACATGACCCTCATCATAGTCATGTTGGCCATCCGATTCTCCTCCATAACCTCTGTCGTGGCTTGCCGGTTCGCATCTCGAACGGCGTCCAGCATCGCCTGGTTTGCCAGTCTCGTGGCTTCCTGGTCGGCTAGTCGGGCCGCCTGCATCTCAGCCAATGCAGCCAGGATAGGATCCGATTGATCCTCGCTCGTACTCGTGTTCCTCCTTGGTGGCACCATGACTCTGCACAAGTTACACAAAGAATGAGTTGATCAGGCCCACGCCATGTGGTCACATATGCATTATCATAACACACACCAGTCAGAGAGAACGCACAGTAGACACGCAATGACACATCCAAAGTTATTGCAATACATACAGGCTTTTCCCTAGAAAGTGCTCTGATACCATAAAATGTAACAGCCCGTGTTAACCCGGATTGTTAACACACTATCTTATTAAGCCACGCTTAATTAAAATGCGGAATAACTTTTTCTTTAATTCAATTATGACGTCATTAACCTTAGCCAACTTGATTACTTAATTAATTTCATAAAATACTGCCTGTATGTAAATTGCAAGACAACTAACTGGAATACCTCATATATAAATAATACGTGAGTATCTAAAGCCACAGGACTACAACACGTAGCCTGGGTCAAAATCCTGATACTTTAATTACAACAGCAATTTGAAGAAAATAATCAACCATGTGGCATGGACAAACCCCATGCTCACCAAATAAGGCAACAATGCCCAATCAACAGTCTCAACATAATAATATAAATAAAGCGGAAAACATAACAACAGTCCGCATATCATCATATCAACTCAGCTCGGGCCTCCTGCCGCCTGAGCCCTCAACATTACCTGATCCTGAAATAAGCGTCCCCAAACGTGGGGTGAGATCTCTAACAAGAAATATCAGTAAGACAAGGGGTCCTCAAGGAGTTTCCACCCCAAGCTCACTTACATGTGTAATATAAGTTCAAAAACAGTATTTACAATATAAGTTCCAAAACTATGCGATGCAGCAATTAATCATGCCATGTGTGTTTATCAAATCTACTGGCCAGAGAAATGTAGGAATACGTCTATACCTACATGAGTACATGGACGCTACCTGCACCTCACCCACAGCCTCACCATCTTGTATGTACTACATACTCAGGCTTACCGTATAGGTGGACACCACATGCATCTCATAAAAGCACATTGCATATAAATAGCTCAACAGCATTTCCAAAACATTAAAGCATGTAACACAGCATGCATAAACCCATCCCCATGGGACATAGTGGAACAACAAAATGGCTAAACCGAGGGCACGAAAGCTTACCTTGCAAGCTAGCTATCCAAGCCAAGAGTCCAACCACTCACAAGTCCACAAACAGCAGTATCACAATCTGATATGGACCAATAACACATCAATATTTATGCATCACAAGCATACAACTTAAATACTACGCCTTTCCTTTACGTTTTACGTCTTAAGGCTTCCAACAAAGCCATAAGCCCTTAATCACATGATTCTGACTTAGTTTATTAATTACAGAAGTTCAACTTCCTTAATCTAGGGTCCACACACACCCAATAGCTTACTGTTCATACAGCACAGCTACTGTCTGCGCAAACCCAGGATATCCGGATATCAGAAGGGGCATATCCGGATATGCCATATCCGGATATCACACTGGACATATCCGGATATGCCATATCCGGATACCCAGGTCCCATATCCGGATATCAATATCCGGATACCATATCCGGATATCGATATCCGGATATCTGTTCGACAAATATCCGGATATCTCACGACAGAATGCAGTTTCTGCATTTCGTGAATATCCATCCCAAAGATCCAACTTTTAACATATGTACACGTTAAAGCATGCATTTTTAATCTATTTTAGGTTCATACTCATTATACCCTCTTGTTTACTCTTTAAACATGGTCAAGACATCAACTTTAAGCATCAACACTTAAGATCAAAGGTGAGGAAACTTACCAAAGCTCAAAACAGAGCAAGGTGTGCTCTTGGAGCTCTCCCAAGACACTTCAAACTCAGCCTAAGTAGGAGCACGAAAATGACAACACAAAGATGGGTTCTTGCACCACAAGATGGCTCCTTGGTACCACCAATGCCAAGCCAAAGGTTCAAGTCACTCAAACTCACCAACTCAGCCCACTAACCTCACACACAGCAGCTGAAACTCAGCCAAGAACACTCCTTTCACTCTCACAAGGATGATCACAAGTGTTTATGAAGAGAAAAGGGAAGGAACCAAGCAAAAAGGGGAAGACTTGGCTTCAAGAATGGTGAGGAAGGCAATGGAATGGTGCCTCACACCTTCATGCAGCAGCCACTCACGTAGGGAAAGAATGTGTCTAGGGTTTTGTGCCCTTAATGGGTCTATTTATAGGCACAAGGCCACACACGCGCAGTATTAGCCTTAATAGCAAAGTAAAAGATCTTGATCTCAAACTTTGGAATCTAGACCTACGCATTTTTCTAAGATTTATCATATTTTTATTTTATTTTTCGGAGCACCTTTCCGGTACGCGCTTTTCCATAGCCAGTATCAGTTCTGGCATCAGATTACGTTATTTTGACTTGAAACTTGTTTTACAAGTCCTACATAATATTCTAGTAATTATCATGCATTCGTTATAATTTTCCGGGATACTTTTCCGGTACACATTTATATCGAGTAGCAGAACCGGTATCCACGCTATTCTTCCGAAAAGCGACTTTCAGCATTCTTACCCACTAATTGTAATTATTAAAGCCTCATAATAATTATTATGGTCAATTATGGAATTATTTCCTAATTATCATAATTAATTCACTAATTACCTTAATTAGCGGTGCGTGTTCTTACACTTTACCTACAAGACAATGCAAATTTTCAACAAAGCTTTTAAAACTTGCACTTGAGGGATTTCTAGGACATTAACCTCTTTTTCATCTAATTAATCACACAAATTGATACTAATTTATGTTGAAAAATCTAATGAACTAGGGGTTTATCATAATTCCCAGATTTGGACATTGTTGTCCTCAGTAATGAACTCACAACAAAGAAGGATTCAAGATTCTTACAGATGAAACTCATGATGATAGACTTAATTCAACAAAAGATCACATTGATACAACTTACAACCATGCAATTTTTTATTTCTTATGACTTGCCCAACATCATATGTTCTTTTTCAACAGATCAGTAAAGATGACATACAGAGACTTTCCAAACAACAACACCCCCTCACTAGGAACTTCTCAAAAATTGTGAGAATTTAACTCTCTTGCACACTAGTGTTTAGGGATCAACTTGTCACTCATTCTTCACTGCACTCAAACTTCCATAGGCTTGCCCATCTTCTCATTATTCATGGTACAAATGATCTATAAGGCAGATCAAAAAGGTCTTAATATGATTGGCAATGAGGCTTGGTGTATGGCTTGATTAGAGGTAAGGATTTCTGTGGCAGAAAAAGTTCATATCAAATGAATCAGATTCAGATAAGAGGGAATCACGATATTTATCAATTTCTTCCTAATTCCCCAATCTTTTTTCCTCCTTTTCTTCCTGACACTTTGTGTCTTTAACAAAAAATTTCTTTTCCTTTCTTTTTCTTTCAGACACTTTGTGTCTTTTAACACTTTCCTCTATCTCTTCCAATCACTTTGTGTTTCACAACCTTTTCTTCTTTTCTTTTTATTTCCTTTCCTTCTTCCTCATGTTTCAAACACCTTGTACATTCACTTATTGCAAAAATACCTTACTCTCCATAGAACACTCCACCCCTTATCACTTATCTGGAACTTTTAATCTAAAGGATTGGAATAGATGTGGTGATTCATCAACAACAGGCTAGGCTCAAAGGTTTCATGCAACAGGAACTTAAAGGTTGACCATTTGACTTTCTGGTTCAAGAAGGAAATACCTCTACCCTATACATCATCAACTATTTCAAACAAGAAACAAGGCAAGTTCTAGAGTTACTCATGCAGTGAAATGCTCTCTGAACAAAAATTTCTATATAGGCTCTATTTCCTCACAGTTCAGAGTGCATGTTTGACCTATGAAGCACCGACACTTCAAAAACCCTGACGTGTCGTGTCCGACACTTCCCGACACTCTCGGACACTCCGACACTCCCCGACACTCCAACACACATTATAGAAATTCAAAAAAAGGTTCAAATGTTGATTTGCGTTGAGTTTTTAGTTCCAACTATTAGATTCGTTGGATTACGATTATCATTTTATTGAGTTTAATATAAATATTTGGGATATGTTATGTTTCTTTGCAAAATTTATGAATATTATAGGTTTAGATTCATTTTTTTGTTAAATTATTGAATATTAAATATAATATATACTACATAAATTAAAAATATTATTTAATATCAAAACGTGTCCTAACGTGTCGAAATCTAACATTTTTTAGAATTAACGCGTCGGAGTGTCGTGTCGTATCGTGTCATGTGTCCCGTGTCGGTATCGGTGCTACATAGTGTTTGACTTCCTTTCTATGCATCAAAACTAATCTCTATACTCTTACACATTGAATGAGTCATGCAATCATTTCATTTCTCAACATGCAAGGCATAAGATTATATCCTGTTTTTTGATTAATTAAGATTATATCCTTAATTTGATCAATCATCTAAAATTCTGATCAGTCAAATCCTCATGAAATTTCATAAAAGAAAAATTAAAATCCAAATTCTAAACTACAACTAACATCTAAATCACACTAAAAATTTATTCACAAAGAAAAACTAAAGAAAAGAGATTGAGATGTTTCCCTGTTTTGGCTCATCCACTCGTGTGACATCTCCATGAAGTTCAAATGCCATTCAATCACACCCTGTTGTCAGATTAGCAAGTGCACTAGTCATACAAGTAATAAAAATGATAAGTGAAAATCGTTCCCATGAGGAATTATGTCAAACACTGACTATCCAAATGTTATTGAGTTGAATCAACCAAAAAGTTCTGGATTGCATAAAATTAAAGAATTTCAAAACACACAAAATATGAATTTAAATTAACAAGTTGTCAGATGTCAATTTCCCTCAAGCATGAACTTATGAATGAACAAATTTCCATCATGAATTATCTATTATGTGATGTTAATCAACCTTTTACTTATCGTCAAGATGTAATGTCTTACTACCCTCATAGACACATTAATCAGAAACCCCAATGTCTTGGTGATTCCTTTATCAATACATGCATTAATTACTAAGGTCTTAAGATTACACTAGTATCATAGCATCAATGTCTTGACTACTAAAACACTAATGATGAAGTTATCAACTATAGAACAATGTAAACATGTTTGTTCTACACTATTCCATTAACAAGAAGAATTGATCAAGACAACTTCATACAAATCACATAATAGAGAAACAAATTATCTAATTAACCATTCATAAATTCACACTTGAGTTCCATTGAATCAGACTACAAAGGACCCTACTAAGACATAATTGAAATAAATACAAGAGAAGAAGAAAGAACAAACTCCATTGTCATGATAGTAAGTCTTCAATCTTCAAATATAATTACATATGAAACACTACTCCTAAGAATTTGAAAAATAAAAGAGAGAATTCAGATCAGATGATATGATGTAGGAGAGAGAGAGATATGGTAGAGAGATTTAAAAATGTGAAGGCTTTTGCCTTTTATAGTGTTACAAATTCTGCTGAAAAATAACATGGGCGCTAAAACGGTCTTGATGGGCGTTTTAGCATCCAGGCTTGACGCTTGACCAACTGTTTTTAACTGCATTGGGCGCTAAAACGGTCTTGATGGGTGTTTTAGCATCCATGGCTGGCAACTTCCCAACTGCTTTTACCTGACTCCAATGCTAAAACACTTGATTTGAACGTTTTAGCATCCGAGACCAGAGACTTTTTCCACATAAGGGCGCTAAAACGGTTGATCAGGAGATTTTAGTGCCCAAGACCAGAGACTTTTCCAACAGCAGCGCGCTAAAACGCTCAGTGTGGGCGTTTTAGCGCTAAGCTGCAGAGACTTCTACTCTTAATTCGCAGCAGCGCGCTAAAAAGTTCTGTGTGGACGTTTTAGCGCTCAGCACCAACAACTTTCTCCTTCAATCAACAACAGCGCTCTAAAATGGTCCGTGTGGCTATTTTAGCGCTCAACACTTAGGCATTCTCCCTTTCTCCAAAATCTTCTTCCTTCTTTTTGATGCTTTTTAGGCTTCCTTTCCCTACAAGATAGTGTAAATTTGCACAAATCTTTCAGAACTTGCACTTGAGGGATTTCTAAGACATTAACCTCCTTTTCATCCAATTAATCGCACAAATTGATACTAATTTATGCTGAAAAACCTGATGAACTAGGGGTTTATCACAATTCCCAGACTTGGACATTGTTGTCCTCAGTAATGAACTTACAACAAAGAAGGATTCAAGATTTTTACATATGAAACTCATGAGGATAGACTTAATTCAACAAAAGATCACATTGATACAACTTACAACCATGCAATCTCTTATTTCTTATGACTTGCCCAACATCATATATGCTTTTACAACAGATTAGTAAAGATGACATACAGAGACTTTCCAAACAACAACACCCCATCACTAGGAACTTCTCAAAAATTGTGAGAATTTAACTCTCTTGCACACTAGTGTTTAGGGATCAACTTGTCACTCATTCTTCACTGCACTCAAACTTCTATAGGCTTGCCCATCTTCTCATTATTCATGGTACAAATGATCTATAAGGCAAATCAAAAAGGTCTTAGTATGGTTGGCAATGAGGCTTGGTGTATGGCTTGACTAGAGGTAAGGATTTCTGTGGCAGGAAAAGTTCAGATCAAATGAATCAGATTCAGATAAGATGGAATCACAATATTTATCAATTTCTTCCTAATTCCCCAATCTTTCTTCCTTTTCATTCATTTTTCTTCTTTGAATCTTTCTTCCTCCTTTTCTTCCTGACATTTTGTGTCTTTAACAAAAAATTTCTTTTTCTTTCAGACACTTTGTGTCTTTTAACACTTTCGTCTATCTCTTACAAACACTTTGTGTTCCACAGCCTTTTCTTCTTTTCTTTTTATTTCCTTTCCTTCTTCCTCATGTTTCAAACACCTTATACATTCACTTATTGCAAAATTACCTTACTTCTCGCAAAACACTCCACCCCTTATCACTTATATGAACTTTTTAATCTAAAGGAATAGATGTGGTGGTTCATTAACAACAGGCTAGGCTCAAAGGTTCATGCAACAGGAACTTAACGATTGACCATTTGACTTTCTGGTTCAAGAAGGAAATTCATCTGCCCTATATATTATCAACCATTTCAAACAAGAAACAAGGCAAGTTCTAGAGTTACTCATGCAGTGAAATTCTCTCTGAACAAATTTTTTTGTATAGGCTCAATTTCCTCACAGTTCAGAGTGCATGCTTGACTTCCTCTCTATGCATCAAAACTAATCTCTCTACTCTTACACATTGAATGAGTCATGCAATCATTTCATTTCTCAACATTCAAGGCATAAGATTATATCCTTAATTTGATCAATCATCTAAAATTCTAATCAGTCAAATCCTCATGAAATCTCATAAAAGAAAAACTAAAATCCAAATTCTAAACTACAGCTAACGTCTAAATCACACTAAAAAAAACTAAAGTAAAGAGATTGAGATGTTTCCCTGTTTTGGCTCATCCACTCGTTTGACATCTCCATGAAATTCAAATGCCATTCAATCACACCCCAATTCCCATATTTAAACGTTGTTGTCCCTAACAACTAATTTAAATCTAAAACAGCAGTGGATCACTGAAACACGTTCATATACAACCAATAGCATCAGTACTATCGCAATGTGTATCAACAAAATAGTGAAATCTCAATGTACTTAACCAATTTACAAAAATAAACTGTATTAACAAAATAAACTAAAATAACTGTAAAAATAAAACAAAAAATAGAAAGCTGTAAAATCAGGAGTCCATGTAGGATGCTATATCCTCATCATCCGAATCAAAGGGATCGCCTGGATCTGAATGTGGAAGTGGTGTATAATCAGCATCTGCTGCACCTGCACTGGTTCCAGCTGATGGTCCTGCAACATCCTGATTAGTAGCAACGGTCTCTCGCTCCGTGGCCTGAACAACATGATCAGAAATATCATCATCAGAAGTCTCACTGTCATCATCAAGACGGGCGCCGACAGCTGCCTCAAATGCATCCTCTTCCTCTGAATGAGGGTAAACAGTAGGCTGAAATGCAGATGTCTCTAATCCCTGGGCCTCACAATGATCAGTCAGCATCTTAATCACATGAGTCTGAAATGACTGCTGACTCGCCTGCATGAACTTGAGACGATGATGTAAGTGCCCCATACGAATATCTCCATTGATCAGCCACTGTTCCCCTGATCTTATTATCTTTTCAAGCTCTGCATCTGATTTAGCCTTGAGCTTCCTGCCAAGTGTCAACCCTGTAGGTCCATCCCCTCCAGTCCTTAATTGGTCCTGTATCAGCTTAGCATCAATTTTGGGTGCAACTTAACTAGCACTCCATTATCAGTAACATCCACACCAACTTTCTGACATAGAAGCTGGATCAGAGAGCAATGACCTAGAGTATATGTACTGCTATCAGAATGGGCCATGTCATATATACTATCCTGGAGAAGGATGGGTAGCTCCACCTTCCCTTTGGTCATAATGGTGGATATTAGAACAGCTCTCATCAGATTGACCTCCGCTTGATTGGAGGAAGGCATAATATTGGAGACTATAAAATGGAACCAAACCCGGGCTTCTCCATTCAGTTGCCTCAACCACAGCAATTTGGGATTGACCCTATCCTTGGTCATTTCCCATTTCTCACCAGGCTTTGCTATGGTTTGCAATATGGGTTCGGCTGCCCCTAACTTGGTCCAAGTCTCAAAGGCAGGATCCTTTCTCCTAGGTGGAATGTCAATTTTCTGCCAGTTTTTTCGGAATGCACAAGTGAGATTATGGATGGTATCACAATGCTTGATCTTGAGAAGCTTCTGAATAGTATGGGCATCATATTCAACTTGCTTGCCTCGCACCCAACTAACAAAACTCCTCTTTCCCCCTTCATCACCATTATATGCATTGGCATAAAATTCTCGTGCTATGGTCGGACTGCTATTCACCAAAATCTCACCAAAGGTGACCCATTCCCTTGTCTTCAACTGAGACTGGAATTCAGGATACTCATCAGTGTCCAAGATAAACTGCCTTTCCCGAACAAACGGTCTAGAGGAAGTCTTCTTTGTAAATCTGTCCTCATGCTCAGCTCTCCTCCAAAAATGATCATCAAAAGCAGGAGGAGGTGGTGTAGGTGCAGAAGTTTTAGACACCCTAGACCTCTTCTTCCTACCTTTCTTTGGTGGAGATGTAGACATAACTCTGTTCATCAAGAAAATAAATCAGTAAAGCATTGAACAGTATGGGATCTAATTCCCAGATTTAGATTGAAAACATTATTCAATTAGACCCCCAATTATGCCAGTAAACACCCCCTCAATTCCCAAAATCAGATAAACAACACATGTATGTAGCAGGGCCTGGGCGCTAAAACGGTCACTGGGAGCATTTTAGCGGCCTAGCCGTAAACGTGTGTGCACTGTCTGAGCGCTAAAACATGGAGGACCAGCGTTTTAGTGCCCTAACTATTCTGAGTCGGGCATTCCATCGAACACCTTGTGTGTGTGGGCATAAGGTTAATAGTATAATACATGAGAATCAAACCTCAAACCCAGAAATCACACATGATTTTCAGCAACAACACAATCACAACAAGGATATAACACAACTAGATGGAATCATGATGAAGAAAATAAAAAAAATAAAACCTAAACAACCTAGTCACCATTCATAACACAAGAACTCAGCTAATATAAAGGAAAGAGGAATGAAAGATGATATATACCTTGTTCTTGATGAGATGAATGGAATCTGGAAGTTAAAATCAAAAGAAAGTGCAGAGGATGTGTGGAGAGAATGTTATGTGAAAGAGAAGAATGAAGTAGAAGTGAGGGAAAAACCGTATATTTCAAAGTAAGTGACTCGGCGCTAAAACGTTGAATCCAACCGTTTTAGCGCCCAGGACCAGATAAGTGGACACACATTGTGTGCAGATCCGTGCTAAAACGATCGTGACGAACGTTTTAGCGCGCTGGGCCAGAGTGCTTGCATTTGATGCATTAGTAAAATGCTAAAACAGTCAGTGTGAACATTTTAGCGCTTTAGGCCAGAGAGTTCTTTTATAAGTCCTCTTGTAGAGCGCTAAATCGCTCAGTGTCTACGCTTTAGCACGCACGGCCATAGATTTTTCACTTAGTGAAACTCTCAGAACGCTAAAACGTCCAGAATGGAAGTTTTAGCGCCCAACACTTGTCAGAATTTTTTTATTTTATCAGGATATCTCCTGGTTATGGCTTAGACTACTGGCAGGGCTGCCAGACATTTCTTTATTTTATCGAACACGGTTTCGTATTACGGGTTCCAGCCTTGCACAACTTCTTTAATTTTTTCAACAACTTGGAAGAATAGGAGGAAATTTTCTGCCGACTTGGGTAGGAACCGGGTTAAAGAAGCCAGTCTACCGTCAATTGTTGAACCTCCTTCTTGCTTTGAGAAGCTTTCATATCAAGTACCGCTTTGCATTTTTCTAGATTTGCTTCAATCCCTCTATGGGTCAACATAAAACCCAAGAATTTTCCTGTCGAGACTCCAAACGCGCATTTTACCGGGTTCAGACGAATGCGGTGTCCCCGAGCTTCTGAAATGTTTGTTCTAGATCTCGGACGTGATTCGTCATATTAAATGACTTAACAATCATGTCTTCGATGTATACTTCACGATTTTTGCTGAGTTTATCCTTGAACACTTTATTCATCATCCTCTAGTATATAGCCCTAGAGTTCTTGAGCCCAAAGGGCATCACATTATATCAGTAATTTGCCTTTTCAATAATAAAGGCTATTTTTTCTTGATCTTTCGGGTACATTGGGAACTGATTGTAACCGGAACAAGCATCCATGAAAGATAACAATTGGAATCCAAACGAGTTATCTACTAGCTGGTCTATGTTGGACATAGGGTAAGAGTCCTTTGGACATACTTTATTTAGGTCTGTGTAATCTATGCAAACCCTCCATTTTCCGTTAGGCTATTTCACCATAACGACGTTGGTGAGCCAAGTCGTATATTGGACTTCACGTATGAACCCGGCATCAAGTAACTATTTGACATGCTCTTCTAAGACTTGCTTTCTTTATGGTCACAATTTCCTTTTCTTTAATGCAACTGGCGTTGATCCGGGATAAATCGTCAACTTGTGACAGTAAGATTTGGGATCAATACCGAGAATCTCAGATGACGTCCACACAAACACGTCTGTGTTGCTTTTAAGGATTGAATTAATTCTTCCTTGATACTGGGATTGATGGTCTTACCAATTCTAATAAATTGACCAGGTTCTTCTCCCGACAAAAGATCTTCCAATTCTCCATCTCGTTTTGGTCTGGGAATCGCTTCTTCCCTCATGTCCAATTCAACCATATTGACTGGTTCACTTGAATGGTGAGGGGTTTCCTTTTTTACGGCTTTATCCCCTGGACGAATTTGGGGTGGACTCAAGTGTCCGCCTTCATTTCCCTTGACGGCTTCAAAGTAACATTCTCTTGATTCCTTCTGATCCCCATGAATAGTGATGACTTCATTCTTGTTGCTTACCATCTTTATCTTTTGATGTTTTGTGGAAACCAGCGTGTCCAATTTACGTAGGGTTGGTCTCCCAAGGGTGATATTATATGAAGATGGGAAATCAGCCACGATGAATCGTACGCATTCTGATTTGAATGCCTCTTTTGTTCCTAGGGTTAACCTGAGATATGTATAGCCTTTGGGAGGTGTGTTTTCTCCGTTAAAAGCTATTAGGGTTGTCTTGCAAGGCTTGAGGTCTTTTGTATCCAAGTTCATCTTTTTGAAGGCATCCCACATGATGATATCAGCAGAACTGCCTGCATCTATGAAAATCTTTTTAAACTGACAGTTAACCAGGGTTCCAGTGATGACCAGGCCATCAACATGCCCCGACAGCACACTTTGCATGTCTTCCCTTGTGAAATAAGGTAAAGGGGGATCTGGCTTACTGGGGTCCTCTTTCAACTTCGGACGGTCTTTAATTGAGAGTACTTCTCTGAGATATTTTCGTCTGGCACTTACTGTATCTCCCGCCCTCCGAGGGCTTCGCTAATCACATTGCAATCGAACTCAGCTTCTGGGAACTTGTCATTGTTGGAATCATCTTTCTGATTTTTGTCTTCTTTCTTTTTCTTCTCAGGTGCTGGGCTCTTACTTCTATTCTGGCTGCTGAGTTTCCTCTTATTGCTTTTTGATCCCTGCGTCTTAATGACATGTTGACGCAGTTTTCCTTCTCTGACGAATTTTTCCATAAAATCTCTAAGATCCCAACACATATCAGTAGTATGCCCCGGTCCATTGTGGAAGGCACAGAATTTGGATTTGTCTAATCCTCCTCTGTCAAATATGGGCCGGGGTCTATATGCTTTCTTCATGTTTGTCATTGCCACTTCCCTTCATATTTGAGATCGTGGCGGTATTCAACGGTGTCTATTTTCATATCTTCCAACCCGGTCTCTATCATCCGGGATTCTCCCGCGGGAAACTTTCTTTTTATTGCCGGTTCGTTCTTTTTCTCTTGGGGATGGGCTTCTCTTTTTGTCCTCTTCACCCTATGCATTTGCTATATCCATTTGTTCGAGTTCTAAATACTTCTTTGACCGGGTTCTGAACTCCTCTAACGTTCTTACGGGATCTTTATAGATTGATTTTGCTAGTCTAGATGATCCATTCAATCCGGCTACAATGAGGTGAACGTGGACATTTTCCTGCAAATTCGGTACTTGCAAGGACACATCTTTAAATCGGTTCAGTACCTCTGTAGTGTTTCTCCGGGTTGCTGCCTTATATTTCCGAGTGCGAACTCAGACTTTGGATGTTTTTTGCTAGTTGCAAAATTTAGCAAGAACTTCTCTCCGAATTCTTCGAAAGATCCAATGGAGTTAGCAGGCAGGGTTGAAAACCATGCCTGTTCAGCCCCAGTTAGGGTTGTAGCAAATATCCGGGATATGATTGGTTCATCAATTCCTAGGATATACATATCCGTGTTAAATGCATCTATATGGATCTGAGGGTCCTGGCTTCCATCATACTTTGGCAAGTGTGCTGGGTCAAATTCCTCTGGGAATGCAGCATTTAGTATTTTCTCCAGTAAAGGGGTTATTATTGTATTGCCCCTTACTATACTTCCTCTTGTATGCACCGGGTTCAAAACGCCCTCTGACGGGTTGAGCATCTTGATTAAGATATGTCTCATCCCTGTTTCTTTGCATATTTCCTCCTGTTAAAGCATTCTGGGTCAGAGGTTGGTTCACCTTATCATAGTCCACCTCGTTTTCTGGTTGGTTTTGAGGTTGGTTCACCTCTTCCAGAACCGGATCCAGTGGGTGATTGGAAGGTTGTGGCTGTTGGCTATTACTTCTTGTACGGACTGCCATCTCTAGTCAAATTCGTGGGAATATCAAGTTTGTCGAAACCCCACAGACGATGCCAGTGTTCTGTCTCGGAGACAGAAAGGCCAATGGACTAGTACGTTGATCTTGAATCTAGTGCCCTCTCCAAGGTATCTATGGAGGAGATACCCTTGAGTCAAGCAGATCACTGTGCATAGTAAAAACAATAACATTTTTTTCTAAAGGAGTGTGTGTGTGCGCACAGTGACAACATAACAGCAAGAGAGAGAGAGAGAGCGTAACGTACCCGTAGGTTTTACCTCTTATTTATAGGGTTTACCTATGGATAGTAGATTCTGGACTTTTGGTACCTCTGATGATGGCCCAGGCCCATCTGTCATGTTGTCGTATTAGGATTGGTATCATTGATGAATATCCTTCCATGATTATAAATTCCTTAAATCTTAGATTGCCCATTGTTTGGTCTCTCAATCAATAGGCCCTTATATAGGTCCATAACAATTGGTATTAAAATTGATTTTTGAGTAGTGCCCAATTACGCCTATTGATACTCTTAGCCAATGTTGTTATAGCTATTAATTTTCCTAATGTGGTGATTAAAACAAGTCTTGCATTGTTCGTGTTTTGGAAATGATCTTGATAAATTTGAGGAGGCAGCACTTCTGTTATGATTCAACCAATTCAACCCGTTTTCTCTCATTTCTCGTCTACCATTTAATTCATTGTACAACAATTTTGTTACCAGTCTTCTCCATACAAAATTGTTAGCCACTTCCTGAAAACACAGGTTTCACAAAATAAATAAAATAATAATAAAAAAGGAAGAATGTTTGTTCTTTTAAATGATATAATTTTGTGTCATTTTAGATCCTAATCTTTAATTTCCGTCAATCAACGGTTATAATTTATTACGAATTACTAATTAATAATAAACTTGACCTAATGAATTATAATCATTGATTGATAGAAATCAACGGTTAAGATCTAAAATGACACAAAATTATATCCTTTTAAAGGAGAAATATTTTTCCCATAAAAAAAATAAACAATTGGCATCGCACAGGATGTAATTGACTGAATAGGATTCCCATATGGTTGTTCGGCGGTTGGGGAAAAAATGCAAATTTCGCATTCTTTTCTACAAGCATTCCATCTTTATGCCTCTCTAGAATGCAATTTTGAATTTGTTGTTATAAGGGAATAACATTTCTGATTCAAAGGCAGAAAAAATATATCTACAGCAGAGACATAAATTAAAGTGGCCTCCATCATATATTTTCTCTCTTATTACTTTTGTTTTTTGTCTCATTGTTTTGTCTCTGTGGCAGAAAATATATTTTCTACCTTCGAAGCAGAAATGATGTTGCCTTGTTATAAATATAGTTAATTAAGAGGGCGAGCGTGATACTGTTATTCATTTATGACTAAATGACTAAACTATTACGGGCTCGAATGGGAAAAGGCCACCAAAATAACTATCACC
>JAVKPL010009757.1:0-40759 GCA_032173675.1 Gastrolobium villosum
AATTCTTTTTTTGTCGAAAAACTTCACAAAATCAATTTCTTTTACATTTATTTTATTTATCCATTTTCGACGGAATTCATTTTCCGTCAAAAATCTTCGACGGAATCCATTTTCCGTCGAAAAACTTCACAAAATCAATTTCTTTTGCATTTTTTTATTCATCCGTTTTCGGTGAAATTCAATTTCCGTCAAAAATCTTCGACGGAATCCATTTTCCGTCGAATAACTTCCCAAAATCAATTTCTTTTGCATTTATTTTATTCATCCGTTTTCGACGGAATACATTTTTCGTCAAAAATCTTCGACGGAATCCATTTTCCAACGAAAAACTTCATAAAATCAATTTCTTTTGCATTTATTTTATTCATCCATTTTCGGCGGAATTCATTTTCCGTCCAAAATCTTCGACGGAATCCATTTTCCGTCGAAAAACTTCACAAAATCAATTTCTTTTGCATGTATTTTATTAATCCGTTTTCGACGAAATTCTTTTTCCGTCGAAAAACTACACAAAAACAATTTCTTTTCCATTTTCCATCTTAAAACTTCACAAAATCAATTTCTTTTGCATTTATTTTATTCATCCATTTTCGACGGAATTCATTTTCCGTCAAAAATCTTCGACGGAATCCATTTTCCGTCGAAAAACTTCACAAAATCAATTTCTTTTGCATTTTTTTATTCATCCGTTTTCGGTGAAATTCTTTTTCCGTCAAAAATCTTCGACGGAATCCATTTTCCGTTGAAAAAATTCACAAAATCAATTTCTTTTGCATTCTTTTATTCATCCTTTTTTCGGCGGAATTCTTTTTCCGTCCAAAATCTTCGATGGAATCCATTTTCCGTCGAAAAACTTCACAAAATCAATTTCTTTTGCATGTATTTTATTAATCCGTTTTCGACGAAATTCTTTTTCCGTCGAAAAACTACACAAAAACAATTTCTTTTGCATTTATTTTATTCATCCATTTTCGACAGAATACATTTTTCGTCAAAAATCTTCGACGGAATCCATTTTCCATCTTAAAACTTCATAAAATCAATTTCTTTTGCATTTATTTTATTCATCCATTTTTGACGGAATTCATTTTCCGTCCAAAATCTTCGACGGAATCCATTTTACGTCGAAAAACTTCACAAAATCAATTTCTTTTGCATTTATTTTATTCATCCATTTTCGACGGAATTCATTTTCCGTCCAAAATCTTCGACGGAATCCATTTTACGTCGACAAACTTCACAAAATCAATTTCTTTTGCTTTATTTTATTCATCCATTTTCGACGGAATTCATTTTCCGTCAAAAATCTTCGACGAAATCCATTTTCCATCGAAAAACTTCATAAAATCAATTTCTTTTGCATTTATTTTATTCATCCATTTTTGACGGAATTCATTTTCCGTCAAAAAT
The DNA here is from genome assembly GCA_032173675.1 of Gastrolobium villosum. NCBI lineage: Eukaryota > Viridiplantae > Streptophyta > Magnoliopsida > Fabales > Fabaceae > Gastrolobium > Gastrolobium villosum. The sequence goes on from JAVKPL010009757.1 coordinate 1,411, forward strand.
CTTCGACGGAATCCATTTTCCGTCGAAAAACTTCACAAAATCAATTTCTTTTGCATGTATTTTATTAATCCGTTTTCGACGAAATTCTTTTTCCGTCGAAAAACTACACAAAAACAATTTCTTTTGCATTTATTTTATTCATCCATTTTCGACGGAATACATTTTTCGTCAAAAATCTTCGACGGAATCCATTTTCCATCTTAAAACTTCACAAAATCAATTTCTTTTGCATTTATTTTATTCATCCATTTTCGACGGAATTCATTTTCCGTCAAAAATCTTCGACGGAATCCATTTTCCTTCGAAAAACTTCACAAAATCAATTTCTTTTGCATTTTTTTATTCATCCGTTTTCGGTGAAATTCTTTTTCCGTCAAAAATCTTCGACGGAATCCATTTTCCGTCGAAAAAATTCACAAAATCAATTTCTTTTGCATTTTTTTATTCATCCTTTTTTCGGCGGAATTCTTTTTCCGTCCAAAATCTTCGACGGAATCCATTTTCCGTCGAAAAACTTCACAAAATCAATTTCTTTTGCATGTATTTTATTAATCCGTTTTCGACGAAATTCTTTTTCCGTCGAAAAACTACACAAAAACAATTTCTTTTGCATTTATTTTATTCATCCATTTTCGACAGAATACATTTTTCGTCAAAAATCTTCGACGGAATCCATTTTCCATCTTAAAACTTCATAAAATCAATTTCTTTTGCATTTATTTTATTCATCCATTTTCGACGGAATTCATTTTCCATCCAAAATCTTCGACGGAATCCATTTTACGTCGAAAAACTTCACAAAATCAATTTCTTTTGCATTTATTTTATTCATCCATTTTCGACGGAATTCATTTTCCGTCAAAAATCTTCGACGAAATCCATTTTCCATCGAAAAACTTCATAAAATCAATTTCTTTTGCATTTATTTTATTCATCCATTTTTGACGGAATTCATTTTCCGTCAAAAATCTTCGACGGAATCCATTTTCCGTCGAAAAACTTCACAAAATTAATTTCTTTTGCATGTATTTTATTAATCCGTTTTCGACGAAATTCTTTTTCCGTCGAAAAACTACACAAAAACAATTTCTTTTGCATTTATTTTATTCATCCATTTTCGACGGAATACATTTTTCGTCAAAAATCTTCGACGAAATCCATTTTCCATCTTAAAACTTCATAAAATCAATTTCTTTTGCATTTATTTTATTCATCCATTTTCGACGGAATTCATTTTCCGTCCAAAATCTTCGACGGAATCCATTTTACGTCGAAAAACTTCACAAAATCAATTTCTTTTGCATTTATTTTATTCATCCATTTTCGACGGAATTCATTTTCTGTCAAAAATCTTTACAAAATCAATTTCTTTTGCATTTATTTTATTCATCCATTTTCGACGGAATACATTTTTCGTCAAAAATCTTCAACGGAATACATTTTTCGTCGAAAAACTTCATAAAATCAATTTCTTTTGCATTTATTTTATTCATCCATTTTCGACAGAATTCATTTTCCATCAAAAATCTTCAACGGAATCCATTTTCCGTCAAAAATCTTCACAAAATCAATTTCTTTTGCATTTATTTTATTCATCCGTTTTCGACGGAATTCATTTTCCGTCAAAAATCTTCACAAAATCAATTTCTTTTGCATTTATTTTATTAATCTGTTTTCGACGGAATACATTTTTCGTCAAAATCTTCGACGGAATCCATTTTTCGTCGAAAAACTTCATAAAATCAATTTCTTTTGCATTTATTTTATTCATGCATTTTCGACGGAATTCATTTTCCGTCAAAAATCTTCGACGAAATCTATTTTCCGTTTAAAAAATTAACAAAATCAATTTCTTTTGCATTTATTTTATTCATCCATTTTCGACAGAATTCATTTTCCGTCAAAAATCTTCGACGGAATCCATTTTCCGTCGAAAAACGGGCGCCCCAACGTCTGGACAAAGGATTACGTATGGGAAATATTGAAACCGTCCTTTCCAGCAGTATCGCTGCTATTTTTTTTGCAGCTTTTGTTGTTGCTGGAACTATGTGGTATGGTTCAGCAACTACCCCCATTGAATTATTTGGTCCCACTCGTTATCAATGTGATCAGGGATATTTCCAGCAAGAAATATATCGAAGAGTTGGTGCTGGACTAGCCGAAAATCAATGTTTATCAGAAGCTTGGTCTAAAATTCCTGAAAAATTAGCTTTTTATGATTACATCGGCAATAATCCGGCAAAGGGGGGGTTATTTAGAGCGGGCTCCATGGACAATGGAGATGGAATAGCCGTGGGTTGGTTAGGACATCCTATTTTTCGAGATAATGAGGGGCATGAACTTTTTGTACGTCGTATGCCTACCTTTTTTGAAACATTTCCAGTTGTTTTGGTAGACGGAGACGGAATTGTTCGAGCCGATGTTCCTTTTCGAAGGGCAGAATCTAAATATAGTGTTGAACAAGTAGGTGTAACCGTTGAGTTTTATGGTGGCGAACTCAATGGAGTCGGTTATAGTGATCCCACTACTGTGAAAAAATATGCTAGACGCGCTCAATTAGGTGAAATTTTTGAATTAGATCGTGCTACTTTGAAATCGGATGGTGTTTTTCGTAGCAGTCCAAGAGGTTGGTTTACTTTTGGACATGCTTCGTTTGCTCTGCTCTTCTTTTTCGGGCACATTTGGCATGGTGCTAGAACCTTGTTCAGAGATGTTTTTGCTGGTATCGACCCCGATTTGGATGCTCAAGTAGAATTTGGAGCATTCCAAAAACTTGGAGACCCAACGACAAGAAGACAAGCAGTCTGATAGAACATTCTTTCTTTTGTGCCTTTTCGATTTTTTTTTATTGTTATTAGAATCTGACGTAGGGAACCAGATAAATCTTGATTTGAATCATCACTTTTTTTACTCCTGTTCTTTTTCATCGGGGATATGGTCCTAAATAAACAGGCATGAAAGCTATAATTGTAAACCACGATCAAATCTATGGAAGCATTGGTTTATACATTCCTATTAGTCTCTACTTTAGGAATCATTTTTTTCGCTATCTTTTTTAGAGAACCCCCTAAAGTTCCAACTAAAAAGATGAAATGATTTTTTATTATCTTAATTGAAGTAATGAGCCTCCCCATTTTGGGAGGCTCATTACTTCAACTAGTCCCCATGTTCTTCGAATGGATCTCTTAGTTGTTGGGAGGGTTGCCCAAAAGCAGTATATAAGGCATACCCAGTAAAACTTACCAGTAAACCAGATATAGAGATGGCAACTAGGGTTGCTGTTTCCATTATTATATAATTATTTTAAGACCACAATGGATCTATAGAACAAGATCCTTTATTTACAGCAGAATGGTATACAAAGTCAACAGATCTCAATGAATAAAAAATAGGATTTATGGCTACACAAACCGCTGAGGATAGTTCCAGATCCGGTCCAAGACGAACTGTTGTAGGAGATTTATTAAAACCTTTGAATTCAGAATATGGTAAAGTCGCTCCGGGGTGGGGGACTACTCCTTTGATGGGTGTTGCGATGGCGCTATTTGCGATCTTTCTATCTATTATTTTGGAGATTTATAATTCGTCCATTTTATTGGACGGAATTTCTATGAATTAGATTCACAAGAACCGACTAACTAGCTTTTCAATACAAAAATAAGTCTTTAGTTCTTTTTATTTTTAGCCCATTCCATTTTCATTTGGTAGTTTGACCGTGGAATTTCTTAGTTTCTGTATTTCCGGAATATGAGTGTGTGGCTTGTTATAATTGATCCCGTTCATAGTACAGAGCATAAAATGGATCTGTCGTCTTGATAGAGAGACGGTTTTCTCCCGTCAGATATTTTTTCTAGTATCTGGAGCACGAAATATATAAAATTTCTTTTAAAATATTAGAACTATAATTCATACCTCATTTCATATTTAGACCTCGCAACCGGACTTAAAAAATATTTCAAAGAGTTAGAAGAATATGAAGAATACATCGAAAGATTTTGATTTTTTCAAGATGCTGCCGCTTATCTTTATTTTGATCAAAGGACAGATGTTTCTTGATTTTTTCATTCTATCTATTCATTGAATAAGTGATGATCCAGCGGTTCTTACTCGGGGAATTTTTGGACTTCTACAAAAGGTTTTTTTTGTTTTGAATCATCGTGGTTCTGGTATGAATCTAAGGTTTTTTTAATTGATTCATAGGGTGTTAACAAGAGAATTTCTATCAATAAGAAGAATAAAGAAGACAGCAATAAAATCATATTACACACGAAAATAAAAAATAAAATAAATAATAGAATATTCAAGAGGCCAGTAAGGATCAAGAGAAAGATCCGCGAGCCGACTTGATATTTTGGCATTATAACCACAGAGAAGGTTGGAATTATAGGATTAACTTCAAAAATTTCAAACTTTCTATTACACATATCATATCCGTTTACGTTATAACAAATATTTGGGTATTTTTGTTTGAGCCGTACGAGATGAAATTCTCATATACGGTTCTCTGGGGGGGTTTGTTGGTTTACCTATCTCAATAAAGTCTATGACTGGTTCGAAGAACGTCTCGAGATTCAGTCGATTGCCGACGATATAACTAGTAAATATGTTCCTCCTCATGTCAACATATTTTATTGTTTAGGGGGAATTACACTTACTTGTTTTTTAGTCCAAGTAGCGACGGGGTTTGCTATGACTTTTTATTATCGTCCGACCGTTACTGAGGCTTTTGCTTCTGTGCAATATATAATGACTGAGGCTAACTTTGGTTGGTTAATCCGATCAGTTCATCGATGGTCGGCAAGTATGATGGTTTTAATGATGATCTTGCACGTATTTCGTGTGTATCTTACTGGTGGTTTTAAAAAACCCCGCGAATTGACTTGGATTACGGGTGTAGTTTTGGCTGTATTGACTGCATCTTTTGGTGTAACTGGTTATTCCTTACCCTGGGACCAAATTGGTTATTGGGCTGTCAAAATTGTAACAGGTGTACCCGAAGCTATTCCTGTAATAGGATCGTCTTTGGTAGAGTTATTACGTGGAAGTGCTAGTGTGGGACAATCTACCTTGACTCGTTTTTATAGTTTACATACTTTTGTATTACCTCTTCTTACTTCCGTATTTATGTTAATGCACTTTCCAATGATACGTAAGCAAGGCATTTCTGGTCCGTTATAGATAATATGAATCATTTATCATTGAGGGGGCAGTATTATTTCATTGCTACAAATATGGATTATTAAAAAAGATAAGACATGTATTTAGATATTTGCCTTCAACTTAAGAAAATTAGATTATTTGTATTTGATTTTACATACATAAATAGTTGAAGGGAATTTTCCGAAGAAAAAATGGATTATGGGAGTGTGTGACTTGAACTATTAATTGGGCCGTGCAGATTTATGATTTTTTCTTATCTGCCACATTTGAATTTACAATTAAATGTGTCTTTGTTCCAACCACCGCGCAAGTCCTCTATAGAAGATAGGCCGGTTCGCTTGAAGTGAAGAGAATCTTTTCTATGATCAGACTCGATTCTATCCTGCATGAACAGGCTCCGTAAGATCCAGTAAAATAAGTGATGTGGTATGATCAAAATGAAGTCTTTAAAACTATTTCACTTAACTTATATAGTATGGAAATGCATTCATTTCCTATGCATTGATTCGATTTATGATACTATCGGAGTGAAACAAGTAGATCTAAAGAAGAACAGGGGTTAGATTTTATTAACCTGTCAAAAATGAGGAAGTAGCCAATTTTTCAATTCCTCTGTTCTGGTAATCGATTACCAACTTTGGGTAATCGATTACCTCACATGGTAATCGATTACCAAAGGCCAGTAATCGATTACCAGTGCAGACAGTAGCCAATTTTTCGTCCCCTGTTGCATGGTAATCGATTACCATGCTTGGGTAATCGATTACTATGCAGCAAAATGACAGATTACAGCAGTTTTGAGCCCCAAAAAGGGTGTGTAATGCATCCCTAACCCCTTGGTACTCCACATAACACATAATCATGTCCTAATGTTGGCTCTAGGCCCTTCCATCATTCAATTTCCTTAAGTTAAACATCATTCACAACATTCTCAAAATAATGGCCATTTACATGCAAATATGGACCATTTTACAACATTACGCATCAAGACTTCAGGGCTATGAATGTGGCAATGGACAAGTCCCATGCTCACTCAAAATATACAGTTATCCAAGCCATGAATAATAAAACATAAACGAGACTTAGCATATGACCATGAACACTAACAAAAGCATGGAAAATGACATCATGCAATATGTTCATGACCTAAGTCTCAATATACTAATGGTATGCTATGTGCACTCCATAACTCCTCCAAAAGGTCATGCAATCCAATGCACCGCATGCCAATCCAACGTCCACTACACGGGCTTCTTGCTCGAAGCTCCTCCCGGCTCATAGTGACCTGAAATGTGGTCCCCCAAACACGGGGTGAGATATACGGATATATCTCAGTAAACCAATGGAGCTAGAGGCCCTCTCCACTCCATGGCTCACTAAAATGTACAAATATGACATAAAGTAATGTGCAAGTAAAGCAATATCACCATCCAACTGGAGACAACCCAAGAACATCCACTCATGGATTCACGTTCAAGGGCTCCATCATATAGCTCCCGAGACAATCCTAGAGCTTCTCCCATGGTTGAGAAAACTCCATGGCAGCCCAACCGGAACTCCTCAAGAGACCTATCCGGCGGATGTCCCACGTTTGGCTCATCCTGGAGTCGCTCCCAGAGTCGACCCCATGGCAGTCCAACTGGCACTCCGTCACGAAATGATCCAGCGGATGTCCAAACTCAACACACGTCAACTGGCCAGTGACCAAACAATTTTCACAAAATACAAGCAATATGCATACAAGCACACAATCACAACATGTCATAATCACATCATCCAACCACTACCTTCCACTAGGTGTGGTGGAGCACACTAGGGATCAAACCCAAGTTCCAAGAGTTTACCTTAACACGAGCAACACCGTTCCAAACGTATGCTCCAAATCAACTTTTCACAAATCCAACCGTGTGAGGCACCCTACAACAATCATTAAATCCCAATTACACAAAAACTCATTTTTCATCAAAATTCCTCAAATTTCTCTAAGTTAAAAACCTATATTTTTCACCAAAATTTAACATAGCATTTCTAGCTTACAAACATGATTCTAAGGCCTTTTCATCTAATAGCATTTTTGCATTTGGGCTCTCTATCATCACACATCTAAAATCAAAGGTTTGAACACATATTCATAGATCTAAGAAATCAACTACCAAAAGACCACAAATATACTTACAATGGGTAGTATGATCACCACCAAGGCTTCACTAAACCATTTGAAGCTCAAAACTCCAAGAAATCTCAAAAATCTCCAATGGGTCGGATCTGTTCTTGCTCAAAACGCGGCCAAAGAGATGGATTCAAGGCTTCTAAGTGCTACCAACGGCTTTGGAAGGTTGTTTACGATAGATTTCGACACCAAAATCAAGCGATTCGGTGGAGAAACGAAGAAATGGTGAAATGGGAAGAAAATGGTGTTTTGGTCTTCTTTTCCTACAGAGAGCGCGCGAGAGAGATGGAGAGGAAAAGAGAGAAAGAAGGAAAGAAAAGGAGGTGGGGCCAAGTGACTTCGGTCACACGGGTCCCACACGCGATCTAACTTTCACTCCGATAAAATTTCTGATCATAAATCCTTAGTCTAAATATTTTTCCAGTCCATGACATATTTTTCTTTCTCCAAAATATTGATAAAATTTTCACACCTATTGGTACACTCACAACTCAGTATTTTAACACTTAAAAATCACTATTCATCGATTTTTCTCAAATTTGCCTATTTACTCAATTTTTCGCCCTGATTCCATTTCCAACCTTACTTTTGTCATTTGAAATCTCTAACTCAGTATTTAAGCCTCCTAACACACGGTTGGCAAATTACAATTTTGCCCTCTTTGCCCCTTTTGGCCATAATACTAGGATTTTCACTAATCCATCAACTTTCATTTCTCAATATATCATTAAAATACACATTTAAATATTTGAGGTGTTATATTCACCCCACCTTTTTGAAATTTTGTCCGCAAAATTAAATCATACCTGCTCACTAACTCAGGATACAGCCGGAGAATCTCGTCCTCCCGTTCCCAAGTAGCCTCCTCAGGTGTGCGGCCTTCCCACTGAATCTTCAGCATGGGAATCACTTTACTTCTCAATCGCTTTTCACTGCGATCCAAAACTGCAATAGGACCAATGGGAGTCTTCAAGTTCTCCCTGATTTCAATATTATCCGGCATCACCACATGTGATTCGTCCGGAACATAACGTCGCAACTGCGACACATGAAACACATCATGTAAATTAGACAACTGAGGGGGCAAGGCAAGCTGATAGGCCACCAATCCTACTCTTTTCATAATTTGATATGGCCCAATGAATCGTGGACTCAGCTTCCTCACACCCAACGCACGGCCAACACCTGTGACCGGCGACAAACGTACAAATACATGGTCACCTTCCTCAAATTCCAGCGGTCTATGCTTATTGTCATAGTAACTTTTCTGCCGATTCTGTGCTTGTTTCAATTTTTCTCTGATCATTTCAATTTGCACTGTTGTTTCCTGCACAAAATCCGGACCAAATCTTTCTTTATCGCCTACCTCAGTCCAACAAGTGGGCGTACGACACCTCCTGCCATACAAAACCTCATATGGTGCCATACCCAGACTGGAATGAAAACTGTTATTATAAGAAAACTCCACCAGTGGCAAGTACCTATCCCAGGCATTACCCTGTTCCAGTGTGCAAGCTCTCAGCATATCCTCAAGTGTCTGTATGGTCCTCTCAGTCTGACCATCAGTCTGCGGGTGATAAGCAGTGCTCAGCCGGAGCTGAGTGCCAAAAGCCTGTTGCAAAGCTCCCCAAAATCGTGAAGTAAACTTCGGGTCCCGATCACTCACAATGCTAATCGGTATCCCATGGAGTCTAACAATCTCCTTAACATATAGTGTAGCCAACTTCTCTGTGGTGTAATCCACTCGCACCGGTAGAAAATATGCAGACTTCGTAAGGCGGTCCACAATAACCCAAATTGAATCATAACCAGCTTGAGTTCTCGGTAATCCAACAACAAAATCCATCGAAATACTTTCCCATTTCCATTCAGGTATATCCAGCGGCTGAAGTAATCCAGCAGGTTTCTGATGCTCTATTTTCACTTTCTGACACACCAAGCACTTAGACACGTACTCGGCAACATCTCTTTTCATCCCAGGCCACCAGAACTTAACTTTCAAATCTTGGTACATCTTTGTGGCACCTGGGTGGATAGCATATTGACCCTTATGGGCCTCAGTCATCACTTCCTCTGCAAGTTCCTTGGGCACAACAATCCTGCCCTGATATAATAGTAGTCCCTGTTCATTCACAGATATGCCACTCTGGCCTTTCAAATACTTTATACTTTCATTGCGAATCTGAGTTTCTTTAATCTTCTCATGCAGCTCGTTTTCAATCCGAGTCAACTCCATATCACACATTCTTCCTGCAAAGAAATCCGTTATTTTCATATCACGGAATTGCTCGATCACTTCATTGTCCCACATCATCATATGAGATAAATTAACAGACTTCCTACTCAATGCATCTGCCACAACATTAGCCTTTCCCGGGTGGTATTTCAGCTCAAAGTCATAATCTTTCAAGAATTCAACCCATCTACGCTGTCTCATATTCAGCTCCTTCTGATCAAATAAATATTTCAAGCTTTTATGGTCGCTAAACACAGCAAACTTCATCCCATACAGAAAATGCCTCCAAATTTTCAAGGCAAACACAATAGCAGCCAATTCCAAGTCATGCGTCGGATAATTTTCTTCATGCGGCCTCAACTGCCTAGACGCATATGCAATCACTTTTCCTTCCTGCATCAACACGCTCCCTAAACCTTTCTTAGAAGCATCACAATATAACACAAACTCACCCTCCGGATCAGGTAGAGTCAACACCGGAGCAGTGGTCAATTTTTCTTTAAGTAGCAGAAAACAGTCCTCACATTCCTGGGTCCACACAAAAGGAGTATCCTTTCGTGTCAATCGAGTCAACGGTAGAACCATTGCAGAAAATCCCTGTATAAATCGGCGATAATAGCCAGCAAGCCCCAGAAAACTTCTAATTTCAGTCACAGTCTTAGGTCTTTTCCCAGTCACTCACCGCTTCAATCTTGCTTGGATCCACTGCAACACCACTTGCAGAAATAACATGGCCCAAAAATTGCACCTCAGACAACCAGAATTCACACTTAGACGGTTTAGCATACAGTTTCTTATCTTTCAACACCTGCAACACAGTCCTCAAATGGTCCATGTGCTCCTCTTTACTCTTAGAATAAATTAAAATGTCATCAATGAACACAATTACAAACTGGTCCAAATATGGTTTGAAAATGCGGTTCATATAATCCATGAACACCGCCGGGGCATTAGTAAGCCCAAAAGGAATCACTTGATATTCAAAATGTCCATATCTGGATCGGAAAGCTGTTTTAGGTACATCCTCCGGTTTAATCCGAATCTGGTGATATCCGGACCGGAGATCAATCTTTGAAAATACACAGGCACCCCTCAACTGATCTAATAAATCATCAATACGCGGTAATGGGTACCGGTTCTTAATAGTCACTTTATTCAACTGTCGGTAGTCAGTGCACAATCTCATGCTACCATCCTTTTTCTTTACAAATATCACCGGTGCTCCCCACGGAGACACACTCGGCCTAATGAAATTCTTCGCAGACAGTTCTTCAATATGTTTCTTCAATTCAGCCAATTCAAGTGGCGACATCCGATATGGAGCCAAAGAGATCGGCCCCACACCAGGCAATAAATCAATCGAGAATTCAATCTCTCTTTCAGGTGGGAATTCCGGTATCTCATCCGGAAATACATCCTCAAACTCATTAACAACTGGAATGACAGAAATCTCTTCCTTTTTATCACCCACCAATCCGCCCAACAAGACATAACCCAAATCTCCAGCCTTCAAGGCTTTCACAGTTTGACTTACAGACAAATACAGAGATGGACAAACAGACGGCCTCTCGTGAGATAGCAACAACCTCTTCCCGCAGCAATCAATCATTGCGCAGTTCCGAGACAACCAATCCATCCCCAAAATCAAATTGACAGAGGCCAGGGGTAAGATAATTAAATCAATGGTGTAACCCCTGCCTAAATAAGTGAACTTTACATCTTCACAAATCCAAGACGACTCACTAACCTCGCCTGTAGCAGTAGTAATACGCATCGGAGGAACCATCCGTGTTACCTTTAAGTCCAGCGCCTTAGCCACATAGTCCGCCACAAATGAATGTGTTGCTCCCGAATCAAACAACACAGATAAATCAACATTAGAGAGAAAAATTATACCTTTAACCAAATTCGGAGCCTTTTGAGTATGTTGCGCATTTGTAGTATAAACTCGTCCCACAGTAGGAACAGCAGTAATGGGAGTAGCAGTAGTAGTAGCTGCCGGCAAGGCCTGCAGATTCGCAGCCTGCCCCGAAGAAGATGGACAATCTCTAGCAAAGTGGCCACTCCGACCACACTTAAAACATGTCAACGGACCAGCACCACATACACCCTTGTGGTATTTCCCACACATCCCACATTTTGGGATATAAAATCTGTCCGCAGCACCACCACCAGTGTTTCCACCCCTCTTGAACTGACCAGGAGGCTGCCTCACATGCAACCCCCTACCCCTGTTGTTATTGTTGAAGCCTCCTCTATTAATGTTTCCAGAAGGACCAGGTGTCCTCTTAACTTCTTGTTCTTTTACCTTATCCGATTTTGGATACCTCCCATAGACAGTCTCGACCCTTTTGCACTGGGTCACCAAATCAGCAAAGTTTCTCACTGCGGTATTTGACATCCTCCTAGCAATCTTCTCACTCAGCCCTCTTTGAAATTTAGCTGACAAGAATTCCGGAGTAGGTAGAGTACCTCCATAATTAGCAAACTTCACAAGTTCATTAAATTTCGCCACATAGGCATCCACAGTCATAACTCCCTGTACCAACTTATCAAATTCACCTTGCTTTGCCTCCCGAACATCGCGGGGAAAATATTCTTCATGAAATAATCCTTCAAACAAGGTCCAAGTCAGAACCTCACCCTGAATAATAAATGGGCGAGACACATTGTCCCACCACTCCTGGGCATCACCCTCCAGCATATACACAGAATACAATAACTTCTGAGGATCTTGGCATCTCATAACTTGAAAAATCTTGTCCATACCCCTCAACCAAGCAGTGACCTCCTTTGGGTCCCTTGACCCCAGAAATGCGGGTGGCTTATGTTTCCTAAAAGATATGAGCCTGCGCTCATCGTCAGCATTATCAAGCACCTGCCCAGCAGCCCCAGTAGATTGGGCAACAGATGACGGATCAGGAACATAGCTAGGATCCGTAGTAGTATGATGACTAGCCTCACCAGTGTGGTGACTAGCCCCACTCTCCCCCTGTTGAGGAGTAACAGATGGCGTCGGTGTAGGAGTCACCGTAGCCGTATGTGGAGGTGTGTTCTCCCTCCTAGGGCGACCTCTATCCGCCCTCATCTCAGCCATAAAGGCCTGCATCATATCCTGATTAGCTTTCATCAGGTTCTCAGTCATATTTCTGTTTGCAGCCGTTTCCGCCTGCAGAGCATTCAGTGCTGCAGTGACCGGATCCGGTGGCAAAGGACCTGCACCACGTGCCCCACGGCGACCTCGTGCCCTACTCATGATATCTGTACATGTAACACAAAGGAATGAGTTGATCAGACCCACACTGAGGAATCACATATACATTAATCATAAATAGTTCACAGATAGCTATGACACACAAGATACAACATACACAACAATCAGAGTTCCCTAAACAAAACTGCTCTGATACCATAAAATGTAACAGCCCGTTGTACACCGGTATTGTTAACATTGATTATGATATTAAGCGCAGTTACAATCACAGTGATTAGATTAATTAAATTACGGGCAAATTTTTCTTTTAACATATTCCTTTCTTACATAAACACTTTTTCCGTAATCAATTAAAACAACACTGTAATTGTAAAAGCAATTTGCGGAAGCATACATTCTTGCTAACATCACTAATCATTCTCTTTATTCAATTCATTTAACTCACCATCTTACTCTCATCTTCTACCAAATTGTAGTCCTTTACATTGTCTACGTGTGGTTTCAAACCACGTATCATTTGGAGTTCTACCCATCAAGTTATACCCCTTTCTTTTAGTCTAGAAAAACCTGAATTTTCAAAATTTACACTGTGGTAATCGATTACCAGTGGGTGGTAATCGATTACCACCTGTCAAAAATGAGGCAGTAGCCAATTTTTCAATTCCTCTGTTCTGGTAATCGATTACCAACTTTGGGTAATCGATTACCTCACATGGTAATCGATTACCAAAGGCCAGTAATCGATTACCAGTGCAGACAGTAGCCAATTTTTCGTCCCCTGTTGCATGGTAATCGATTACCATGCTTGGGTAATCGATTACTATGCAGCAAAATGACAGATTACAGCAGTTTTGAGCCCCAAAAAGGGTGTGTAATCCATCCCTAACCCCTTGGTACTCCACATAACACATAATCATGTCCTAATGTTGGCTCTAGGCCCTTCCATCATTCAATTTCCTTAAGTTAAACATCATTCACAACATTCTCAAAATAATGGCCATTTACATGCAAATATGGACCATTTTACAACATTACGCATCAAGACTTCAGGGCTATGAATGTGGCAATGGACAAGTCCCATGCTCACTCAAAATATACAGTTATCCAAGCCATGAATAATAAAACATAAACGAGACTTAGCATATGACCATGAACACTAACAAAAGCATGGAAAATGACATCATGCAATATGTTCATGACCTAAGTCTCAATATACTAATGGTATGCTATGTGCACTCCATAACTCCTCCAAAAGGTCATGCAATCCAATGCACCGCATGCCAATCCAACGTCCACTACACGGGCTTCTTGCCCGAAGCTCCTCCCGGCTCATAGTGACCTGAAATGTGGTCCCCCAAACACGGGGTGAGATATACGGATATATCTCAGTAAACCAATGGAGCTAGAGGCCCTCTCCACTCCATGGCTCACTAAAATGTACAAATATGACATAAAGTAATGTGCAAGTAAAGCAATATCACCATCCAACTGGAGACAACCCAAGAACATCCACTCATGGATTCACGTTCAAGGGCTCCATCATATAGCTCCCGAGACAATCCTAGAGCTTCTCCCATGGTTGAGAAAACTCCATGGCAGCCCAACCGGAACTCCTCAAGAGACCTATCCGGCGGATGTCCCACGTTTGGCTCATCCTGGAGTCGCTCCCAGAGTCGACCCCATGGCAGTCCAACTGGCACTCCGTCACGAAATGATCCAGCGGATGTCCAAACCCAACACACGTCAACTGGCCAGTGACCAAACAATTTTCACAAAATACAAGCAATATGCATACAAGCACACAATCACAACATGTCATAATCACATCATCCAACCACTACCTTCCACTAGGTGTGGTGGAGCACACTAGGGATCAAACCCAAGTTCCAAGAGTTTACCTTAACACGAGCAACACCGTTCCAAACGTATGCTCCAAATCAACTTTTCACAAATCCAACCGTGTGAGGCACCCTACAACAATCATTAAATCCCAATTACACAAAAACTCATTTTTCATCAAAATTCCTCAAATTTCTCTAAGTTAAAAACCTATATTTTTCACCAAAATTTAACATAGCATTTCTAGCTTACAAACATGATTCTAAGGCCTTTTCATCTAATAGCATTTTTGCATTTGGGCTCTCTATCATCACACATCTAAAATCAAAGGTTTGAACACATATTCATAGATCTAAGAAATCAACTACCAAAAGACCACAAATATACTTACAATGGGTAGTATGATCACCACCAAGGCTTCACTAAACCATTTGAAGCTCAAAACTCCAAGAAATCTCAAAAATCTCCAATGGGTCGGATCTGTTCTTGCTCAAAACGCGGCCAAAGAGATGGATTCAAGGCTTCTAAGTGCTACCAATGGCTTTGGAAGGTTGTTTACGATAGATTTCGACACCAAAATCAAGCGATTCGGTGGAGAAACGAAGAAATGGTGAAATGGGAAGAAAATGGTGTTTTGGTCTTCTTTTCCTACAGAGAGCGCGCGAGAGAGATGGAGAGGAAAAGAGAGAAAGAAGGAAAGAAAAGGAGGTGGGGCCAAGTGACTTCGGTCACACGGGTCCCACACGCGATCTAACTTTCACTCCGATAAAATTTCTGATCATAAATCCTTAGTCTAAATATTTTTCCAGTCCATGACATATTTTTCTTTCTCCAAAATATTGATAAAATTTTCACACCTATTGGTACACTCACAACTCAGTATTTTAACACTTAAAAATCACTATTCATCGATTTTTCTCAAATTTGCCTATTTACTCAATTTTTCGCCCTGATTCCATTTCCAACCTTACTTTTGTCATTTGAAATCTCTAACTCAGTATTTAAGCCTCCTAACACACGGTTGGCAAATTACAATTTTGCCCTCTTTGCCCCTTTTGGCCATAATACTAGGATTTTCACTAATCCATCAACTTTCATTTCTCAATATATCATTAAAATACACATTTAAATATTTGAGGTGTTATAGCTAAGGGGATGGGTCATAATTATTATGGAGAACCCGCATGGCCCAACGACCTTTTATATATTTTTCCAGTAGTAATTCTAGGTACTATTGCCTGTAATGTGGGTCTAGCGGTTCTAGAACCATCAATGATGGGGGAGCCTGCGGATCCGTTTGCAACTCCTTTGGAAATATTGCCCGAATGGTATTTCTTTCCCGTATTTCAAATACTTCGTACAGTGCCCAACAAGTTATTGGGTGTTCTTTTAATGGTTTCGGTACCCGCTGGATTATTAACAGTACCCTTTTTGGAAAATGTTAATAAATTTCAAAACCCATTTCGCCGTCCAGTAGCAACAACCGTCTTTTTGATTGGTACCGCAGCGGCCCTTTGGTTGGGTATTGGAGCAACATTACCTATTGAGAAATCCCTAACTTTAGGTCTTTTTTAAATTGAATCAATCGTGAAATAAAATGCCATGTATATTGTGTATCTAGGGAGAATTCACTTTAAGACGACTGACTAATCCCTAGATACATCTATTGCATTTTTTCACCTATTCCGAGTGTAAGGATTTGTTCTAAAGATTCCATTTATATTCTTTTTTTTTTTCCTTACTTTTTGTAATAAAAAAGAATCAAAAAAAAATACAATGGATTTAAAATTTATACAAAATGTTTTTCTATTTCGAAAATATCGAATATCTTTTTTACATCTTCTGCATGAAGATCTTCCATTTTCAAAAGGTCTTCTTGACTGTTATTCAAGAGTTCTAATAATGTATTTATATTATACCTTTTGAGACAATTATAGATCCTAGGGGACAACTCTAATTGGTCAATAAAAATGGATTTCAATGCTATTTCTTTTTTTTTTTTTCCTTAGGTTAGACCTAGCCAATCTATCATGAAAAGTAAAAAGGGGTAAGGTCACTTTGTGTTGATTGTTTTCTAATTTTAAATTTTCCTCTTCTGCATGTAAAAAAGGAATAAAGTGCTTCCTTCGGAGTTAAACTTCCATTTGTCCATATTTATTTCTTGTTTTTCATTCTCATTCATAAGAATGAATACATTTTTTCGGAATACAATTCATTAAAATATCATGTATTGATTCTTGAATACCCGCTATGGTAGAATATTCATGTGGTATCTTCTCAGATTTTGCACTTGTGATACACGTCCCCTCTATTTCTCCGAGCAAAACTCTTCGCATCGCAATGCCTATTGTATCGGCTTGGCCTTTCATAAGTGGAGACAGAATAAAACGTCCATAATAAAGACGCTTACTGTCTACTCTTGATTCAACACACTTCCACTGTAGTGTTCGAGTAGATACTCTTACTTTCTCTCGAACCATAGTAATATATTTTCTTATCATCAACCCTTTCAATTTTTTTTTTCTCTTGAATTTGAAATCTCTTCGATGTTTATTTTTAGTTTTACACACGTCTTTTTTTTGGAGATCTACATCCATTATGTGGCATAGGGGTTACATCCCGTATAAAATTTAAGACTATACCACTTCTACGAATAGCTCTTAATGCCGCATCTCTTCCGAGACCGGGACCTTTTATCATGACTTCTGCTCGTTGCATGCCTTGATCCGCTACCATTCTAATAGCATTTCCTGCTGCGATTTGAGCTGCAAATGGCGTTCCCCTTCGTGTACCTTTGAATCCACAAGTACCGGCGGAGGACCAAGAAATCACCTGACCCCGAACATCTGTAACAGTCACAATGGTATTGTTGAAACTAGCTTGAACATGAATAACTCCCTTTGGTATTTTACGAGCATGCTTACGCGAACCAATACGTCCATTTTTACGCGAACCAATTTTTGGTATAGGTTTAGCCATATTTTTTATGATTTCATATTGAAATTTATACTATTTTTTTCTTTAATCTAAATTTATTTTATTTGTGCATCTGGTTTAAAAAAGTCCTCTTTTTGTGGAAATATTATCCTTGTCTTTGTTTATGTCTCGGATTTGAACAAATTACTATAACGTGTCCCCGCCTGCGGATCAATCGACATTTTTCACAAATTTTACGAGCAGAGGCTCTTATTTTCATATTTAGCATTCCTTTACTTAGTCGCAAATCTATTTATTGAAAGAAAATAAGGTTTATTTATTACATTTTTCCATTTTGAATTTCGAATTGTACCCCCTCCTAAAAAAAATGAATAGAAGGTTCTCATATAATTCGTATATCAGAAAAATTACCATATATAACATAAAATTTCTCCGCCGATTCTTTCTAATCGAGCCTCTCGATCTGTCATTATACCCCTAGAAGTAGAAAGAATTACAATCCCCATCCCTCCCAAAATTCTAGGAATTCGTTGATAATTCAAATAGATTCGTAGACCGGGTGTACTGATTCTTTTTAAATTAAAAATAGTTTTATATGACCCTTTCCTATTTCTTCTATATCGTAGAGTTAAAACTAAAAAATATTTGTTGCTTTCCCTATGTTTTCTGACGTTTTCAACAAAACCCTCCCGTAAAAGTATTTTTACAGTGTTTTCGGTAATGTTAGTAAATGGTATTTGAACCGTTCCTTTTTTATTCATGTCAGCATTTCGTATAGAGGTTATTATGTCAGCGATGATATCCTTACCCATGATAAACGAAAATTATGGTTGCCCTTGACTTTCCATATAATCAACATGCTCTTTTCTATATGTTTTTTTTTCTTATTCCATTTTTTTTATTGGGTTTTTATGAAATATTAAATAATATTAATATAGATATATCTATCTATCATGGTCTTGTTTTTTTATAATACTTCGGGTGCTAGTGAAACTATTTTAGTGAAATTTAACTGTCTCAATTCTCGGGCGATTGCACAAAAAATTCGAGTTCCTTTTGGATTTCCCTCTTGGTCAATAACAACCGCAGCATTATCATCATAGTGTATTATTATACCGTTACTGCGTTTGAGTTCTTTACAAGTACGTACAATTACAGCTCTGATCACTTCTGATCTTTCTAAGGACGTATTTGGTACTGCTTCCTTTACTACAGCAACAACAATATCACCAATAGAAGCATATCGTCTATTACTAGCTCCTATAATTCGAATACACATCAATTCTCGGGCTCCACTATTATCCGCTACATTCAAACGGGTTTGAGGTTGAATCATATAATTTTTGGGTTTGTTCTTTCCAGTTCAAAGGTTGAAGTGACAAGGGGGATCCCTTTCCCGAACCCATACGGGTTTCGGTAGGTCTTACTGTAACAGGTTTGTCTGGAAATACGCGTACCCATATTTGTCCACCACGGCGAACATTTCGTGACATTGCTCGTCGTCCCGCTTCTATTTGTCTCGATGTGATCCAAGCGGGCTCAAGTGATTGAAGAGCATATCTTCCGAAGCAAATAAGATTACCTCTATAGGATATTCCTTTCATTCTCCCTCTATGTTGTTTACGGAATCTGGTTCTTTGGGGGTTATAGTTGATGGTTGTTTCTCAATACCATCTCTATTCCAAAACCGTACATGAGATTTTCATCTCATACGGCTCCTCGCAAATATAAAGAAGCGATTCAAAATAAAATAAATATATATTAAATATATATGCTTTAACCGGTAAAATCCTATACAACAAGATACATATCTTTAATTAATAATATAATTTAAGAATATAATAGAATCGCAGGATTTTTTGATATTTCATAAAATCTATTGGTCTATTGGAAGTTTTTATATCTTGTTTTGATATAAAATTACTTATGTATTCTTATAGACAATTTTTGTTATCCGTATGGAACTGAATAATGTTGTTATGTTATAACCTTATAACGAATCTTTTTTTTATTATCACATCGGATTGGCAAAAATTTTAAAATTCAATAAAATCTAAATTTTTGCGGGCGAATCTTTACTCTTTCATTATCAATTTAAGATGTAATGTAGGGTTAGCCCACAACCCTTCAAACAAAGGATTCTTTCTTGGTTTGTTCCGCTATCCCATCTAATGAATCATTAAGATTTGTTTAAAAAAAATCCTAGGCATACATAGTTTCCGGCATTCATAGTTTCCGTCGTTCCCACAGATTTGTTTAAAAAAAATCCTAGGCATTCATAGTTTCCGGCATTCATACATTTTTCGTCGAAAAACTTGATAAAATCAATTTCTTTTGCATATATTTTATTCATCCATTTTCGACGGAATTCATTTTCCATCAAAAATCTTCGACGGAATACATTTTTCGTCGAAAAACTTCATAAAATCAATTTCTTTTGCATTTATTTTATTCATCCATTTTCGACGGTATTCGTTTTCCGTCCAAAATCTTCGACGGAATCCATTTTCCGTCGAAAAACTTCACAAAATTAATTTCTTTTGCATTTATTTTATTCATCCGTTTTCGACGGAATTCATTTTCTGTCAAAAATCTTCGACGGAATCCATTTTCCATCAAAAATCTTCTACGAAATCCATTTTCCATCGAAAAACTTCAAAAAATCAATTTCTTTTGCATTTATTTTATTAATCCGTTTTCGACGCAATTCTTTTTCCGTTGAAAAACTTCACAAAATCAATTTCTTTTGCATTTATTTTATTCATCCGTTTTCGACGGAATACATTTTCCGTCAAAAAATTTCGACCTAATTCATTTTTCGTCGAAAAACATCACAAAATTAATTTCTTTTGCATTTATTTTATTCATCCATGTTCGATGGAATTTATTTTCCGTCAAAAATCTTCGACGGAATCCATTTTCCGTCAAAAATCTTCACAAAATCAATTTCTTTTGCATTTATTTTATTCATCCATTTTCGACGGAATTCATTTTCCGTAGAAAAACTTCACAAAATCAATTTCTTTTGCATTTATTTTATTCATCCGTTTCGACGGAATTTGTTTTCCGTCGAAAAATTTCACAAAATCAATTTATTTTGCATTTATTTTATTCATCCGTTTTCGACGGAATACATTTTTCGTCAAAAATCTTCGACGGAATACATTTTGCGTAGAAAGACTTGATAAAATCAATTTCTTTTGCATTTATTTTATTCATCCATTTTCGACGGAATTCATTTTCCGTCAAAAATCTTCGACGGAATACAATTTTCGTCGAAAAACTTGATAAAATCAATTTCTTTTGCATTTATTTTATTCATCCGTTTTCGACGGAATTCATTTTCTGTC
This sequence comes from Gastrolobium villosum, assembly GCA_032173675.1. Classification (NCBI taxonomy): domain Eukaryota; kingdom Viridiplantae; phylum Streptophyta; class Magnoliopsida; order Fabales; family Fabaceae; genus Gastrolobium; species Gastrolobium villosum. The sequence continues at coordinate 22,317 of JAVKPL010009757.1, forward strand.
AAAAATATTCGACGGAATCCATTTTCCATCAAAAATCTTCTACGAAATTCATTTTTCGTCGAAAAACTTCAAAAAATCAATTTCTTTTGCATTTATTTTATTAATCCGTTTTCGACGCAATTCTTAATCCGTCGAAAAATTCACAAAATAAATTTCTTATGCATTTATTTTATTCATTCGTTTTCGACGGAATACATTTTCCGTCAAAAATCTTCGACCGAATACATTTTCCGTCGAAAAACTTCACAAAATCAATTTATTTTGCATTTATTTTATTCATCCGTTTTCGATGGAATTCATTTTCCGTCAAAAATCTTCGACGGAATCCATTTTCCGTCAAAAATCTTCACAAAAACAATTTATTTTGCATTTATTTTATTCATCCATTTTCGACGGAATTCATTTTCCGTCAAAAATCTTCGACGAAATCCATTTTATGTCGAAAAACTTCACAAAATCAATTTCTTTTGCATTTATTTTATTCATCCGTTTTCAATGGAATTCGTTTTCCGTCAAAAATCTTCGACGAAATCCATTTTCCGTCAAAAATCTTCTACGGAATCCATTTTCCGTCGAAAAACTTCACAAAATCAATTTCTTTTGCATTTATTTTATTCATCCGTTTTCGATGGAATACATTTTTCGTCAAAAATCTTCAACGGAATCCATTTTTCGTCGAAAAATTAATAAAATCAATTTCTTTTGCATTTATTTTATTCATCCATTTTCAATGGAATTCATTTTCCGTCAAAAATCTTCGACGGAATCCATTTTTCGTCAAAAAAATTCATAAAATCAATTTCTTTTGCAATTATTTTATTCATCCATTTTCGACGGAATCCGTTTTCCATCGAAAAATTACACAATATCAATTTTTTTTGAATTTATTTTATTCATCCATTTTCGACAGAATTCGTTTTCCGTCGAAAAACTTCACAAAATATATTTCTTTTGCATTAATTTAATTCATCCATTTTCGACGGAATACATTTTCCGTCAAAAATCTTCGACGGAATCCATTTTCCGTCGAAAAACTTACAAAATCAATTTCCTTTGCATTTATTTTATTAATCTGTTTTCGACGAAATTCTTTTTCCGTCGAAAAACTTCACAAAATCAATTTCTTTTGCATCTATTTTAGTCATCCGTTTTCGACAGAATATATTTTTCGTCAAAAATCTTCGACGGAATCCATTTTCTGTCAAAAATCTTCTACGGAATCCATTTTTCGTCGAAAAACTTCACAAAATCAATTTCTTTTGCATATATTTTATTCATCCGTTTTCGACGGAATCCATTTTCCGTCAAAAATCTTCTACGGAATCCATTTTCCGTCGAAAAACTTCACAAAATCAATTTCTTTTGCATTTATTTTATTCATCCGTTTTCGACGGAATACATTTTTCGTCAAAAATCTTCAACGGAATCCATTTTTCGTCGAAAAATTAATGAAATCAATTTCTTTTGAATTTATTTTATTCATCATTTTCAACGGAATTCATTTTCCGTAAAAAATCTTCGACGGAATCCATTTTTCGTCGAAAAAATTCATAAAATCAATTTCTTTTGCATTTATTTTATTCATCCATTTTCGACGGAATCCGTTTTCCATCGAAAAATTTCACAATATCAATTTCTTTTGCATTTATTTTATTTATCCATTTTCGACGGAATTCATTTTCCGTCGAAAAACTTCACAAAATAATTTTCTTTTGCATTAATTTAATTCATCCATTTTCGACGGAATACATTTTCCGTTAAAAATCTTCGACGGAATCCATTTTCCGTCGAAAAACTTGCAAAATCCATTTCCTTTGCATTTATTTTATTTATCCGTTTTCGACGAATTTCTTTTTCCGTCGAAAAACTTCACAAAATCAATTTCTTTTGCATCTATTTTGGTCATCCGTTTTCGACGGAATACATTTTTCGTCAAAAATCTTCGACGGAATCCATTTTTCATCAAAAATCTTCTACGGAATCCATTTTCCGACGAAAAACTACACAAAATCAATTTCTTTTGCATTTATTTTATTCATCCGTTTTCGACGGAATACATTTTTCGTCAAAAATCTTCGACGGAATCCATTTTTCGTCGATAAACTTCATAAAATAAATTTCTTTTGCATTTATTGTATTCATCCATTTTCAACGGAATTCATTTTCCGTCAAAAATCTTCGACGGAATTCGTCGAAAAACTTCATAAAATCAATTTCTTTTGCATTTATTTTATTCATCCATTTTCGACGGAATCCGTTTTCCATCTAAAAATTTCACAAAATCAATTTCTTTTGCATTTATTTTATTAATCTGTTTTCGACGGAATACATTTTTCGTCAAAAATCTTCGACGGAATCCATTTTTCGTCAATAAACTTCATAAAATCAATTTCTTTTGCATTTATTTTATTCATCCATTTTCGACGAAATTCATTTTCCTTCAAAAATCTTCGACAGCATCTATTTTCCATCGAAAAAATTCACAAAATCAATTTCTTTTGCATTTATTTTATTCATCCATTTTCGACGGAATCCGTTTTCCATCTAAAAATTTCACAATATCAATTTCTTTTGCATTTATTTTATTCATCCATTTTCGACGGAATTAATTTTCCGTCGAAAAACTTCACAAAATAAATTTCTTTCGCATTAATTTAATTCATCCATTTTCGACGGAATACATTTTCCGTCAAAAATCTTCGACGGAAACCATTTTCCGTCGAAAAACTTACAAAATCAATTTCCTTTGTATTTATTTTATTAATCTGTTTTCGACGCAATTCTTTTTCCGTCGAAAAACTTCACAAAATCAATTTCTTTTGTATTTATTTTAGTCATCCGTTTTCGACGGAATCCATTTTTTGTCGAAAAACTTCATAAAATCAATTTCTTTTGCATTTATTTTATTCATCCGTTTTCGACGGAATACATTTTTCGTCAAAAATCTTCGACGGAATACATTTTGCGTCGAAAAACTTGATAAAATCAATTTCTTTTGCATTTATTTTATTCATCCATTTTCGACGGAATTCATTTTCCGTCAAAAATCTTCGACGGAATACAATTTTCGTCGAAAAACTTGATAAAATCAATTTCTTTTGCATTTATTTTATTCATCCGTTTTCGACGGAATTCATTTTCTGTCAAAAATATTCGACGGAATCCATTTTCCATCAAAAATCTTCTACGAAATTCATTTTTCGTCGAAAAACTTCAAAAAATCAATTTCTTTTGCATTTATTTTATTAATCCGTTTTCGACGCAATTCTTAATCCGTCGAAAAATTCACAAAATCAATTTCTTTTGCATTTATTTTATTCATCCGTTTTCGACGGAATATATTTTCCGTCAAAAATCTTCGACCGAATACATTTTCCGTCGAAAAACTTCACAAAATCAATTTCTTTTGCATTTATTTTATTCATCCGTTTTCGATGGAATTCATTTTCCGTCAAAAATCTTCACAAAAACAATTTCTTTTGCATTTATTTTATTCATCCATTTTCGACGGAATTCATTTTCCGTCAAAAATCTTCGACGAAATCCATTTTCTATCGAAAAACTTCACAAAATCAATTTCTTTTGCATTTATTTTATTCATCCGTTTTCGATGGAATTCGTTTTCCGTCAAAATCTTCGACGGAATCCATTTTCCGTCAAAAATCTTCTACGGAATCCATTTTCCGTCGAAAAACTTCACAAAATCAATTTCTTTTGCATTTATTTTATTCATCCGTTTTCGATGGAATACATTTTTCGTCAAAAATCTTCAACGGAATCCATTTTTCGTCAAAAAATTAATAAAATCAATTTCTTTTGCATTTATTTTATTCATCCATTTTCAATGGAATTCATTTTCCGTCAAAAATCTTCGACGGAATCCATTTTTCGTCAAAAAAATTCATAAAATCAATTTCTTTTGCAATTATTTTATTCATCCATTTTCGACGGAATCCGTTTTCCATCGAAAAATTACACAATATCAATTTTTTTGAATTTATTTTATTCATCCATTTTCGACAGAATTCGTTTTCCGTCGAAAAACTTCACAAAATATATTTCTTTTGCATGAATTTAATTCATCCATTTTCGACGGAATACATTTTCCGTCAAAAATCTTTGACGAAATCCATTTTCCGTCGAAAAAATTACAAAATAAATTTCCTTTGCATTTGTTTTATTAATATGTTTTCGACGAAATTCTTTTTCCGTCGAAAAACTTCACAAAATCAATTTGTTTTGCATCTATTTTAGTCATCCGTTTTCGACAGAATATATTTTTCGTCAAAAATCTTCGACGGAATCCATTTTCTGTAAAAAATCTTCTACGGAATCCATTTTTCGTCGAAAAACTTCACAAAATCAATTTCTTTTGCATATATTTTATTCATCCGTTTTCGACGGAATTCATTTTCCGTCAAAAATCTTCGACGGAATCCATTTTCCGTCAAAAATCTTCTACGGAATCCATTTTCCGTCGAAAAACTTCACAAAATCAATTTCTTTTGCATTTATTTTATTCATCCGTTTTCGACGGAATACATTTTTCGTCAAAAATCTTCAACGGAATCCATTTTTCGTCGAAAAATTAATAAAATCAATTTCTTTTGAATTTATTTTATTCATCATTTTCAACGGAATTCATTTTCCGTAAAAAATCTTCGACGGAATCCATTTTTCGTCAAAAAATTCATAAAATCAATTTCTTTTGCATTTATTTTATTCATCCATTTTCGACGGAATCCGTTTTCCATCGAAAAATTTCACAATATCAATTTCTTTTGCATTTATTTTATTTATCCATTTTCGACGGAATTCATTTTCCGTCGAAAAACTTCACAAATTAATTTTCTTTTGCATTAATTTAATTCATCCATTTTCGAAGGAATACATTTTCCGTTAAAAATCTTCGACGGAATCCATTTTCCGTCGAAAAACTTGCAAAATCCATTTCCTTTGCATTTATTTTATTTATCCGTTTTCGACGAAATTCTTTTTCCGTCGAAAAACTTCACAAAATCAATTTCTTTTGCATCTATTTTGGTCATCCGTTTTCGACGGAATACATTTTTCGTCAAAAATCTTCGACGGAATCCATTTTTCGTCAAAAATCTTCTATGGAATCCATTTTCCGACGAAAAACTACACAAAATCAATTTCTTTTGCATTTATTTTATTCATCCGTTTTCGACGGAATACATTTTTCATCAAAAATCTTCGACGGAATCCATTTTTCGTCGATAAACTTCATAAAATAAATTTCTTTTGCATTTATTGTATTCATCCATTTTCAACGGAATTCATTTTCCGTCAAAAATCTTCGACGGAATTCGTCGAAAAACATCATAAAATCAATTTCTTTTGCATTTATTTTATTCATCCATTTTCGACGGAATCCGTTTTCCATCTAAAAATTTCACAATATCAATTTCTTTTGCATTTATTTTATTCATCCATTTTCGACGGAATTAATTTTCCGTCGAAAAACTTCACAAAATAAATTTCTTTTGCCTTAATTTAATTCATCCATTTTCGACGGAATACATTTTCCGTCAAAAATCTTCGACGGAAACCATTTTCCATCGAAAAAATTACAAAATCAATTTCCTTTGTGTTTATTTTATTAATCTGTTTTCGACGAAATTCTTTTTCCGTCGAAAAACTTCACAAAATCAATTTCTTTTGTATTTATTTTAGTCATCCGTTTTCGACGGAATCCATTTTTTGTCGAAAAACTTCATAAAATCAATATCTTTTGCATTTATTTTATTCATCCATTTTCGACGGAATTCATTTTCCGTCAAAAATCTTCGTCGGAATCCATTTTCCGTCGAAAAACTTCACAAAATCAATTTCTTTTGCATTTATTTTATTCATCCGTTTTCGACGGAATTCATTTTCCGTCAAAAATCATCACAAAATCAATTTCTTTAGCATTTATTTTATTAATCCGTTTTCGACGGAATACATTTTTCGTCAAAAATCTTCGACGGAATCCATTTTTCGTCGATAAACTTCATAAAATCAATTTCTTTTGCATTTATTTTATTCATCCATTTTCGACGAAATTCATTTTCCTTCAAAAATCTTCGACGGCATCTATTTTCCGTCGAAAAAATTCACAAAATCAATTTCTTTTGCATTTATTTTATTCATCCATTTTCGACGGAATCCGTTTTCCATCTAAAAATTTCACAATATCAATTTCTTTTGCATTTATTTTATTCATCCATTTTCGACGGAATTAATTTTCCGTCAAAAAACTTCACAAAATAAATTTCTTTTGCATTAATTTAATTCATCCATTTTCGACGGAATACATTTTCCGTCAAAAATCTTCGACGGAAACCATTTTCCGTCGAAAAACTTACAAAATCAATTTCCTTTATATTTATTTTATTAATCTGTTTTCGACGAAATTCTTTTTCCGTCGAAAAACTTCACAAAATCAATTTCTTTTGTATTTATTTTAGTCATCCGTTTTCGACGGAATCCATTTTTTGTCGAAAAACTTCATAAAATCAATTTCTTTTGCATTTATTTTATTCATCCATTTTCGACGGAATTCATTTTCCGTCAAAAATCTTCGTCGGAATCCATTTTCCTTCGAAAAACTTCCCAAAATCAATTTCTTTTGCATTTATTTTATTCATCCGTTTTTTACGGAATTCATTTTCCGTCAAAAATCATCACAAAATCAATTTCTTTTGCATTTATTTTATTAATCCGTTTTCGACGGAATACATTTTTCGTCAAAAGTCTTCGACGGAATCCATTTTTCGTCGATAAACTTCACAAAATCAATTTCTTTTGCATTTATTTTATTCATCCATTTTCTACGAAATTCATTTTCCTTCAAAAATCTTCGACGGCATCTATTTTTCGTCGAAAAAATTCACAAAATCAATTTCTTTTGCATTTATTTTATTCATCCATTTTCGACGGAATTCATTTTCCGTCAAAAATCTTCGACGGAATCCATTTTCCGTCGAAAAACTTCACAAAATCAATTTCGTTTGCATTTATTTTATTCATCCATTTTCGACGGAATTCATTTTCCATCAAAAATCTTCGACGGAATCCATTTTCTGTCTAAAAACTTCACAAAATCATTTTCTTTTGCATTTATTTTATTTATCCATTTTCGACGAAATTCTTTTTCCGTCGAAAAACTTCACAAAATCAATTTCTTTTGCATTTATTTTATTCATCCATTTTCGACGGAATACATTTTTCGTCAAAAATCTTCGACGGAATCCATTTTTCATCGAAAAACTTCATAAAATCAATTTCTTTTGCATTTATTTTATTCATCCGTTTTCGACGGAATTCATTTTCCGTCAAAAATTTTCACAAAATCAATTTCTTTTGCATTTATTTTATTAATCCGTTTTCGACGGAAAACATTTTTCTTCAAAAATCTTCGACGGAATCCATTTTCCGTCGAAAAACTTCGCAAAATCAATTTCTTTTGCATTTATTTTATTCATCCGCTTTCGACGGAATTCATTTTCATTCAAAAATCTTCACAAAATCAATTTCTTTTGCATTTATTTTATTCATCCGTTTTTCATTTTCCGTCAAAAAATCCGTTTTCGACGAAATCCATTTTTCATTTTCGAAAAACTTCATAAAATCAATTTCTTTTGCATTTATTTTATTCATCCGTTTTCGACGGAATTCCATTTTCCGTCAAAAATTTTCACAAAATCAATTTCTTTTGCATTTATTTTATTAATCCGTTTTCGACGGAAAACATTTTTCTTCAAAAATCTTCGACGGAATCCATTTTCCGTCGAAAAACTTCGCAAAATCAATCTCTTTTGCATTTATTTTATTCATCCGCTTTCGACGGAATTCATTTTCATTCAAAAATCTTCACAAAATCAATTTCTTTTGCATTTATTTTATTCATCCGTTTTCGTCGGAATTCATTTTCCGTCAAAAATTTTCACAAAATCAATTTCTTTTGCATTTATTTTATTAATCCGTTTTCGACGGAAAACATTTTTCTTCAAAAATCTTCGACGGAATCCATTTTCCGTCGAAAAACTTCGCAAAATCAATCTCTTTTGCATTTATTTTATTCATCCGCTTTCGACGGAATTCATTTTCATTCAAAAATCTTCACAAAATCAATTTCTTTTGCATTTATTTTATTCATCCATTTTCGACGGAATACATTTTTCGTCAAAAATCTTCGACGGAATCCATTTTTCATCGAAAAACTTCATAAAATCAATTTCTTTTGCATTTATTTTATTCATCCATTTTCGACGGAATTCATTTTCCGTCAAAAATTTTCACAAAATCAATTTCTTTTGCGTTTATTTTATTAATCCGTTTTCGACGGAAAACATTTTTCATTTATTTTAATCCGTTTTCGACGGAAAACGATTTTTCTTCAAAAATCTTCGACGGAATCCATTTTCCGTCGAAAAACTTCGCAAAATCAATCTCTTTTGCATTTATTTTATTCATCCGCTTTCGACGGAATTCATTTTCATTCAAAAATCTTCACAAAATCAATTTCTTTTGCATTTATTTTATTCATCCATTTTCGACGGAATACATTTTTCGTCAAAAATCTTCGACGGAATCCATTTTTCATCGAAAAACTTCATAAAATCAATTTCTTTTGCATTTATTTTATTCATCCGTTTTCGACGGAATTCATTTTCCGTCAAAAATTTTCACAAAATCAATTTCTTTTGCATTTATTTTATTAATCCGTTTTCGACGGAAAACATTTTTCTTCAAAAATCTTCGACGGAATCCATTTTCCGTCGAAAAACTTCGCAAAATCAATCTCTTTTGCATTTATTTTATTCATCCGCTTTCGACGGAATTCATTTTCATTCAAAAATCTTCACAAAATCAATTTCTTTTGCATTTATTTTATTCATCCGTTTTCGACGGAATACATTTTTCGTCAAAAATCTTCGACGGAATCCATTTTCCAACGAAAAACTTCAGAAAATCAATTTCTTTTGCGTTTATTTTATTCATCCATTTTCGGCGGAATTCATTTTCCGTCAAAAATCTTCGACGGAATCCATTTTCCGTCGAAAAACATCACAAAATCAATTTCTTTTGCATGTATTTTATTAATCCGTTTTCGACGAAATTCTTTTTCTGTCGAAAAACTACACAAAAACAATTTCTTTTGCATTTATTTTATTCATCCATTTTCGACGGAATACATTTTTCGTCAAAAATCTTCGACGGAATCCATTTCCTATCTTAAAATTTCATAAAATCAATTTCTTTTGCATTTATTTTATTCATCCATTTTCGACGGAATTCATTTTCCGTCCAAAATCTTCGACGAAATCCATTTTACGTCGAAAAACTTCACAAAATCAATTTCTTTTGCATTTATTTTATTCATCCATTTTCGACGGAATTCATTTTCGTCAAAAATCTTCGACGGAATCCATTTTCCATCGAAAAAATTCATAAATTCAATTTCTTTTGCATTTATTTTATTCATCCATTTTTGACGGAATTCATTTTCCGTCAAAAATCTTCGACGGAATCCATTTTCCGTCGAAAAACTTCACAAAATCAATTTCTTTTGCATGTATTTTATTAATCCGTTTTCGACGAAATTCTTTTTCCGTCGAAAAACTACACAAAAACAATTTCTTTTGCATTTATTTTATTCATCCATTTTCGACGGAATACATTTTTCGTCAAAAATCTTCGACGGAATCCATTTTCCATCTTAAAACTTCATAAAATCAATTTCTTTTGCATTTATTTTATTCATCCATTTTCGACGGAATTCATTTTCCGTCCAAAATCTTCGACGGAATCCATTTTACGTCGAAAAACTTCACAAAATCAATTTCTTTTGCATTTATTTTATTCATCCGTTTTCGACGAAATACATTTTTCGTCAAAAATCTTCAACGGAATACATTTTTCGTCGAAAAACTTCATAAAATCAATTTCTTTTGCATTTATTTTATTCATCCATTTTCGACGGAATTCATTTTCCATCAAAAATCTTCAACGGAATCCATTTTCCGTCAAAAATCTTCACAAAATCAATTTCTTTTGCATTTATTTTATTCATCCGTTTTCGACGGAATTCATTTTCCGTCAAAAATCTTCACAAAATCAATTTCTTTTGCATTTATTTTATTAATCCGTTTTCGACGGAATACATTTTTCGTCAAAAATCTTCGACGGAATCCATTTTTCGTCGAAAAACTTCATAAAATCAATTTCTTTTGCATTTATTTTATTCATGCATTTTCGACGGAATTCATTTTCCGTCAAGAATCTTCGACGAAATCTATTTTCCGTTTAAAAAATTCACAAAATCAATTTCTTTTGCTTTTATTTTATTCATCCATTTTCGACAGAATTCATTTTCCGTCAAAAATCTTCGACGGAATCCATTTTCCGTCGAAAAACTTCACAAAATCAATTTCTTTTGCATTTATTTTATTCATCCATTTTCGACGGAATTCATTTTCCGTCAAAAATCTTCGACGAAATCCATTTTCCGTCAAAAATCTTCTACGGAATCCATTTTCCGTCGAAAAACATCACAAAATCAATTTCTTTTGCATTTATTTTATTCATCCGTTTTCGACGGAATACATTTTTCGTCCTAAATCTTCGACGGAATTCATTTTCCGTCAAAAATCTTCACAAAATCAATTTCTTTTGCATTTATTTTATTCATCCGTTTTCGACGGAATACATTTTTCGTCAAAAATCTTCAACGGAATCCATTTTCCATCGAAAAACTTCATAAAATCAATTTCTTTTGCATTTATTTTATTCATCCATTTTCGACGGAATTCATATTCCGTCCAAAATCTTCGACGGAATCTATTTTCCGTTTAAAAAATTCACAAAATCAATTTCTTTTGCATTTATTTTATTCATCCATTTTCGACGGAATTCATTTTCCGTCGAAAAACTTCATAAAATAAATTTCTTTTGCATTAATTTATTTCATCCATTTTCGACGGAATACATTTTCCGTCAAAAATCTTCGACGGAATCCATTTTGCGTCGAAAAACTCACAAAATCAATTTTCTTTGCATTTATTTTCTTTATCCGTTTTCGACGAAATCCTTTTTCCGTCGAAAAATTTCACAAAATCAATTTCTTTTGCATTTATTTTAGTCATCCGTTTTCGACGGAATACATTTTTCATCAAAAATCTTCGACAGAATCCATTTTTCGTCGAAAAACTTCATCAAATCAATTTCTATTGCATTTATTTTATTCATCCATTTTCGACGAAATTCATTTTCTGTCAAAAATCTTCGACGGAATCCATTTTCCATCAAAAATCTTCTACGAAATTCATTTTTCGTCGAAAAACTTCAAAAAATCAATTTCTTTTGCATTTATTTTATTCATCCGTTTTCGACGGAATTCATTTTCTGTCAAAAATCTTCGACGGAATCCATTTTCCATCAAAAATCTTCTACGAAATTCATTTTTCGTCGAAAAACTTCAAAAAATCAATTTCTTTTGCATTTATTTTATTCATCCGTTTTCGACGGAATACATTTTCCGTCAAAAATCTTCGACGGAATTCATTTTCCGTTAAAAATCTTCACAAAATCAATTTCTTTTACATTTATTTTATTAATCCGTTTTCGACGGAATACATTTTTCGTCGAAAAACTTGATAAAATCAATTTCTTTTGCATTTATTTTATTCATCCATTTTCGACGGAATTCATTTTCTGTCAAAAATCTTCGACGGAATACATTTTTCGTCGAAAAACTTCATAAAATCAATTTCTTTTGCATTTATTTTATTCATCCATTTTCGACGGTATTCGTTTTCCGTCCAAAATCTTCGACGGAATCCATTTTCCGTCGAAAAACTTCACAAAATCAATTTCTTTTGCATTTATTTTATTCATCCATTTTCGACGGAATTCATTTTCCGTCAAAAATCTTCGACGGAATCCATTTTCCGTCAAAAATCTTCTACGGAATCCATTTTCCGTCGAAAAACATCACAAAATCAATTTCTTTTGCATTTATTTTATTCATCCGTTTTCGACGGAATACATTTTTCGTCAAAAATCTTCGACAGAATCCATTTTCCATCGAAAAACTTCATAAAATCAATTTCTTTTGCATTTATTTTATTCATCCATTTTCGACGGAATTCATATTCCGTCCAAAATCTTCGACGGAATCTATTTTCCGTTTAAAAAATTCACAAAATCAATTTCTTTTGCATTAATTTATTTCATCCATTTTCGACGGAATACATTTTCCGTCAAAAATCTTCGACGGAATCCATTTTGCGTCGAAAAACTCACAAAATCAATTTTCTTTGCATTTATTTTATTAATCTGTTTTCGACGAAATCCTTTTTCCGTCGAAAAATTTCACAAAATCAATTTCTTTTGCATTTATTTTAGTCATCCGTTTTCGACGGAATACATTTTTCATCAAAAATCTTCGACAGAATCCATTTTTCGTCGAAAAACTTCATCAAATCAATTTCTATTGCATTTATTTTATTAATCCATTTTCGACGAAATTCATTTTCTGTCAAAAATCTTCGACGGAATCCATTTTCCATCAAAAATCTTCTACGAAATTCATTTTTCTTCGAAAAACTTCAAAAAATCAATTTCTTTTGCATTTATTTTATTCATCCGTTTTCGACGGAATTCATTTTCTGTCAAAAATCTTCGACGGAATCCATTTTCCATCAAAAATCTTCTACGAAATTCATTTTTCGTCGAAAAACTTCAAAAAATCAATTTCTTTTGCATTTATTTTATTCATCCGTTTTCGACGGAATACATTTTCCGTCAAAAATCTTCGACCGAATCCATTTTCCGTCGAAAAACTTCACAAAATCAATTTCTTTTGCATTTATTTTATTCATCCATTTTCGATGGAATTCATTTTCCGTCAAAAATCTTCGACGGAATCCATTTTCCGTCAAAAATCTTCACAAAAACAATTTCTTTTGCATTTATTTTATTCATCCGTTTTCGACGGAATTTGTTTTCCGTCGAAAAACTTCACAAAATCAATTTCTTTTGCATTTATTTTATTCATCCATTTTCGACGGAATACATTTTCGTCAAAAATGTGCGACGGAATCCATTTTTCATCGAAAAACTTCATAAAATCAATTTCTTATGCATTTATTTTATTCATCCATTTTCGACAGAATTCATTTTCCGTCAAAAATCTTCGACGGAATCCATTTTCCGTCGAAAAATTTCACAAAATCAATTTCTTTTGCATTTTTTTATTCATCCGTTTTCGGTGAAATTCATTTTCCGTCAAAAATCTTCGACGGAATCCATTTTTCGTCGAATAACTTCCCAAAATCAATTTCTTTTGCATTTATTTTACAAAATCCGTTTTCGACGGAATACATTTCAATTTCGTTCGTCAAAAATCTTCGACGGAATCCATTTTCCAACGAAAAACTTCATAAAATCAATTTCTTTTGCATTTATTTTATTCATCCATTTTCGGCGGAATTCATTTTCCGTCCAAAATCTTCGACGGAATCCATTTTCCGTCGAAAAACTTCACAAAATCAATTTCTTTTGCATGTATTTTATTAATCCGTTTTCGACAAAATTCTTTTTCCGTCGAAAAACTACACAAAATCAATTTCTTTTGCATTTATTTTATTCATCCGTTTTCGACGGAATACATTTTTCGTCAAAAATCAAAATCAATTTCTTTTGCATTTATTTTATTCAATCCATTTTCCATCTAATCCATTTTAAAACTTCAAAATCAATTTCTTTTGCATTTATTTTATTTCGACGGAATTAATCCGTTTTCGACGGAATCCATTTTTCGTCGAAAACTTCATAAAATCAATTTCTTTTGCATTTATTTTATTCATCCATTTTCAATGGAATTCATTTTCCGTCAAAAATCTTCGACGGAATCCATTTTTCATCGAAAAAATTCATAAAATCAATTTCTTTTGCATTTATTCTATTCATCCATTTTCGACGGAATCCGTTTTCCATCGAAAAATTACACAATATCAATTTCTTTTGCATTTATTTTATTCATCCATTTTCGACAGAATTCATTTTCCGTCGAAAAATTTCACAAAATATATTTCTTTTGCATTAATTTAATTCATCCATTTTCGACGGAATACATTTTCCGTCAAAAATCTTCGACGGAATCCATTTTCCGTCGAAAAACTTCACAAAATCAATTTCCTTTGCATTTATTTTATTAATCTGTTTTCGAAAAATTACACAATATCAATTTTTTTTCTTCCATTTTCCGTCGAAAAACTTCACAAAATCAATTTCTTTTGCATCTATTTTATTCATCCGTTTTCGACGGAATACATTTTCCGTCAAAAATCTTCGACGGAATCCATTTTCCGTCGAAAAACTTACATAAAATCAATTTCTTTTGCATTTATTTTATTTTATCCGTTTTCGACGGAATCTGTTTTCGTCAAAAATCTTCGACGGAATCCATTTTCCGTCGAAAAACTTCACAAAATCAATTTCTTTTGCATTTATTTTATTCATCCGTTTTCGACGGAATACATTTTTCGTCAAAAATCTTCGACGGAATCCATTTTTCTGTCGAAAAACTTCATAAAATTAATTTCTTTTGCATTTATTTATTCATCCATTTTCAAAGGAATTCATTTTATTCATCCGTTTTCGACGGAATTTGTTTTCCGTCAAAAAACTTCACAAAATCAATTTCTTTTGCATTTATTTTATTCATCCGTTTTCGACGGAATACATTTTTCGTCAAAAATTTCGACGGAATCCATTTTTCATCGAAAAACTTCATAAAATCAATTTCTTTTGCATTTATTTTATTCATCCATTTTCGACGGAATTCATTTTCCTTCAAAAATCTTCGACGAAATCCATTTTCCGTCGAAAAACTTCACAAAATCAATTTCTTTTGCATTTATTTTATTCATCCATTTTCGACGGAATTCATTTTTCTTTTTCTTCGACGGAATCCATTTTCACAAAATCAATTAAAATCAATTTCTTTTGCATTTATTTTTTATCCTGTTTTCGACGGAATCCGTTTTCGACGGAATACATTTTGCGTCGAAAAACTTCATAAAGTCAATTTCTTTTGCATTTATTTTATTCATCCATTTTCGACGGAATTCATTTTCGTCAAAAATCTTCGAAGGAATACAATTTTCGTCGAAAAACTTGATAAAATCAATTTCTTTTGCATTTATTTTATTCATCCGTTTTCGACGGAATTCATTTTCTGTCAAAAATCTTAGACGGAATCCATTTTCCGTCGAAAAACTTCACAAAATCAATTTATTTTGCATTTATTTTATTAATCCGTTTTCGACGCAATTCTTTTTCCGTCGAAAAATTCACAAAATCAATTTCTTTTGCATTTATTTTATTCATCCATTTTCGACGGAATACATTTTCGTCAAAAATCTTCGACGGAATCCATTTTCCATCGAAAAACTTCGTAAAATCAATTTCTTTTGCATTTATTTTATTCATCCGTTTTCGACGGAATTCATTTTCCGTCAAAAATCTTCGACGGAATCCATTTTCCGTCGAAAAACTTCACAAAATCAATTTCTTTTGCATTTATTTTATTCATCCGTTTTCGACGGAAATCATTTTCCGTCAAAAATCTTCACGGAATCCATTTTCCGTCGAAAAACTTCGCAAAATCAATTTCTTTTGCATTTATTTTGTTCATCCGTTTTCGACGGAATTCATTTTCCGTCAAAAATTTTCACAAAATCAATTTCTTTTGCATTTATTTTATTAATCCGTTTTCGACGGAAAACATTTTTCTACAAAAATCTTCGACGGAATCCATTTTCCGTCGAAAAACTTCGCAAAATCAATTTCTTTTGCATTTATTTTATTCATCCGTTTTCGACGGAATTCATTTTCATTCAAAAATCTTCACAAAATCAATTTCTTTTGCATTTATTTTATTCATCCGTTTTCGTTGGAATTCATTTTCCGTCAAAAATCTTCGACGAAATCCATTTTCCATCAAAAATCTTCTACGGAATCCATTTTCCGTCGAAAAACTTAAAAAAATCAATTTCTTTTGCATTTATTTTATTATTCCGTTTTCAACGAAATACTTTTCCTGTCGAAAAACTTCACAAAATCAATTTCTTTTGCATTTATTTTATTTATCCATTTTCGACGGAATTCATTTTCCGTCAAAAATCTTCGACGGAATCCATTTTCCGTCGAAAAACTTCACAAAATCAATTTCTTTTGCATTTTTTTATTTATCCATTTTCGACGAAATCCATTTTCCTTCAAAAATCTTCGACGGCATCTATTTTCCGTCGAAAAAATTCACAAAATCAATTTCTTTTGCATTTATTTTATAAATCCATTTTCGACGGAATTCATTTTCCGTCAAAAATCTTCGACGGAATCCATTTTCCGTCGAAAAACTTCACAAAATCAATTTCGTTTGCATTTATTTTATTCATCCATTTTCGACGGAATTCATTTTCCATCAAAAATCTTCGACGGAATCCATTTTCCGTCTAAAAATTTCACAAAATCAATTTCTTTTGCATTTATTTTATTCATCCATTTTCGACGGAATTTTTTTCCATCGAAAAACTTCACAAAATCAATTTCTTTTGCATTTATTTTATTCATCCATTTTCGACGGAATACATTTTTCGTCAAAAATCTTCGACGGAATCCATTTTCCGTCAAAAACTTCACAAAATCAATTTCTTTTGCATTTATTTTATTCATTCATTTTCGACGGAATTCATTTTCCGTCAAAAATCTTCACAAAATCAATTTCTTTTGCATTTATTTTATTCATCCATTTTCGACGGAATACATTTTTCGTCAAAAATCTTCGACAGAATCCATTTTTCGTCGAAAAACTTCGCAAAATCAATTTATTTTGTATTAATTTTATTCATCCGTTTTCGAGGGAATTCATTTTTCGTCAAAAATTTCCGTCAAAAATCTTCACAAAATCAATTTCTTTTGCATTTATTTTATTCATCCGTTTTCGACGGAAAACATTTTTCTGTCAAAAATCTTCGACGGAATCCATTTTCCGTCGAAAAACTTCGCAAAATCAATTTCTTTTGCATTTATTTTATTCATCCGTTTTCGACGGAATTCATTTTCATTCAAAAATCTTCACAAAATCAATTTCTTTTGCATTTATTTTATTCATCCGTTTTCGTCGGAATTCATTTTCCGTCAAAAATCTTCGACGAAATCCATTTTCCATCAAAAATCTTCTACGGAATCCATTTTCCGTCGAAAAACTTCAAAAAATCAATTTCTTTTGCATTTATTTTATTATTCCGTTTTCAACGAAATTCTTTTTCTGTCGAAAAACTTCACAAAATCAATTTCTTTTGCATTTATTTTATTTATCCATTTTCAACGGAATTCATTTTCCGTCAAAAATCTTCGACGGAATCCATTTTCCGTCGAAAAACTTCACAAATTCAATTTCTTTTGCATTTTTTTATTCATCCGTTTTCGGTGAAATTCAATTTCCGTCAAAAATCTTCGACGGAATCCATTTTCCGTCGAATAACTTCCCAAAATCAATTTCTTTTGCATTTATTTTATTAATCCTTTTTCGACGGAATACATTTTTCGTCAAAAATCTTCGACGGAATCCATTTTCCAACGAAAAACTTCAGAAAATCAATTTCTTTTGCATTTATTTTATTCATCCATTTTCGGCGGAATTCATTTTCCGTCCAAAATCTTCGACGGAATCCATTTTCCGTCGAAAAACTTCACAAAATCAATTTCTTTTGCATGTATTTTATTAATCCGTTTTCGACGAAATTCTTTTTCCGTCGAAAAACTACACAAAAACAATTTCTTTTGCATTTATTTTATTCATCCATTTTCGACGGAATACATTTTTCGTCAAAAATCTTCGACGGAATCCATTTTCCATCTTAAAACTTCATAAAATCAATTTCTTTTGCATTTATTTTATTCATCCATTTTCGACGGAATTCATTTTCCGTCCAAAATCTTCGACGGAATCCATTTTACGTCGACAAACTTCACAAAATTTTCCGTCAAAAACTTCATAAAATCAATTTCTTTTGAATTTATTTTATTCATCCATTTTCGACGGAATTCATTTTCCGTCAAAAATCTTCGACGGAATCAATTTGTTTTGCATTTATTTTATTAATCCGTTTTCGACGAAATTCTTTTTCCGTCGAAAAACTACACAAAAACAATTTCTTTTGCATTTATTATATTAATCCATAATCGACGGAATCCATTTTCCATCTTAAAACTTCATAAAATCAATTTCTTTTGCATTTATTTTATTCATCCATTTTCGACGGAATTCATTTCCGTCAAAAATCTTCGACGGAATCCATTTTCCGTCGAAAAACTTCACAAAATCAATTTCTTTTGCATTTATTTATTCATCCGTTTTCGGTGAA
>JAVKPL010009758.1:0-40672 GCA_032173675.1 Gastrolobium villosum
TTTGTTGAGGGGTATTAGGACAAGAACTTTGATGAATGATCCCATGTTGGTTTAGGTAATCTCCCAGAACAGAATTAAAAAATTCTGTACCATTATCTGTTCGCAAAACTTTGATAGGAGTCTGAAATTGAGTTTGAATCATAGCATGAAAGTTTTTAAAAGTGGATGCAGCATCAGACTTGTCTTTTAAGAGATATACCCAACATACCCTAGAATGATCATCAATGAAAGTAATAAACCAACGAGCACCCGAAACATTTTTTTCACGAGCAGGTCCCCAAATATCACTATGAATTAATGTAAAGGGGGAAGATTCATGATATTTCTTGGGAGAATAAGAGACACGAGAATGCTTTGCAAGTTGACAAGAATCACAAAAAAAGGAACTTGGCTTTTTATTGATAAATAGGTTAGGGAATAACTTCTGAAGATAAACAAAATTTGGGTGCCCTAACCTACGATGCCATAACAAAACATCATTACAATCATCTGATAAACATAGAGTGTGATTTGAAAAAATCCTCCTTTCACAAAGATCCTCCTCCAAATAGTAGAGCCCTTCTTCTTCTCTAGCACTGCCAATCATCATCCCCGAGTCCTGCTCCTGAAAGATACAAGTATTTGCAGAAAACTTAGCAACACAATGCAACTCAGCAGTAAGTTTACTAATAGAGATGAGGTTACAAGTAAGGGAGGGAACATGAAGGACAGAATTCAAAATAATATGCTCAGAGAGTTTAATGGATCCCTTGCCCGCAATAGTGGAGAAACTTCCATCAGCTGTTCTTATTCGTGACGGGTGATAGTAAGGGATATAGGAAGAAAATAAGGTTGCATTACCTGTCATGTGATCAGAGGCTCCTGAATCAAGGATCCAACGATTACTATGTTCAACATGGAATGCCATACCTTTTTGAGCAACATGACTAGTTGCCTCAGCAGGTTGAGACATCAATTTCTGAAATTGCTCATACTGAGCCTTAGAGAGGAAAAAACCATTGGAATTTGAAGGGACATGGGACCCTTCTCCCTTATCTTCAGAAGATACTTGATTAGCACGATTCTTGTTCTGTCCTTTTGGTTTCCAGTTTGGTGGTTTGCCATGAATTTCCCAACATTTTTCACGGGTGTGACCACCCTTATTACAATGAGAACACCAACGATCAGAACGTTTTGAATCCCCAGAAGGACGAGCAGTATTCTTTGCTATAAGGACAGACCCATCAGAAGACTTAGGATCCTTATCACCCAACATTACCTTTCGACGAAGCTCCTCCCTTCGTACCTCAGAAAAGGCAGTGGCAATGGAAGGTAATGGTTTTTGCCCCAAAATTCTTCCACGAACATCATCCAGATCAGAATTAAGGCCAGCAAGAAAATCATAGAGACGCCTTTTCTCTATATAATTTTTAAATATTGCATTAGCATCTAAACCTTGAAGGTCTGCTTTATCATAAAGATCCAACTCTTGCCACAATGTTTTTAAAGCAAGGAAGTACTCAGTAACAGTCTTCCCTCCTTAGCGTAAATCTTTCACCTTGGTGTTGAATTCAAAAGCCTGAGAGGCATTGCCCAGGTCAGAGTAGTATTCTTTAACAGCTTCCCAAATTTCTTAAGCCGTATCAAGGAATAAATAAGTTTGACTGATATCTGGTTCCATAGAATTGGTCAGCCATGTCATGACCAAAGCATTTTCAGTCACCCAAGCATCATAGCCAGGTTCATGTTGTGCTGGTTGAACCTTTCTTCCATCCAAATACCCCATCTTCCCTTTAGCCTGGATGAACAACTTAACAGATTGGCACCATTGCACATAGTTCCTACCGTTTAAACGGTGATTGGTGATCTGCATTGCTGGGTTGTCTCCAGAAAACGAAGAAATGGGAAGGGGTGAAGTTCCGGTCGAAATTCCAGATAAACTTTCAACATTTTCAGTATCCATGGCTTCCTAACAACAATACCCAGAAAAAAAAGTTCCTCCAAATATGGTTTTGACCCTCAAAACATGAAGAGGGAAGACAGTCGATCAGAACGAGGTATGACTCGCCGGAAAAAAGTGGCAGGATGGTGGCGCGTGGACCACACGCGCCGGCGAGGCTGACGGACGATGGCGGCGCGTGGCGGCGTTTCCGGCGACGGGTCTTGTGTTGGCTGGCTCGGAATTTCGTTCTGGATCTAGTGGTGGCCTTGGTTTTGTAGTTGGAGGTGTCTAGGTGAGGGTTCTGACTTTGGCAGAAGCAAAAATATGAAAAAAGGAATGGAAGGAAGGCAAAAAAGGAAATTAGAACGGGAAAGAGACTGGATTATAACCTGCTCTTGATACCATGATGAAAAGAAGAAGTGTTTTATGAATAAACTTCTGATTCATACATGAAAGATACAGGGAGGTACCATTTATAATGAGTACAAAGAACAAAGCTAATAAATAAGAACAAAAAACTAAGAGGCATACAAAAGACTAAGAGACATTTTTACAATAACAAGAGAACCTAATAAATGAACAGATGACAAGAAAGAAATAAATGAATTCTAGAATATTCTACACAAGTTTAACAGCTCTGCCATGTCAGTGTGACCAGTATGGGATGAATACTCTTAGAGTATATTAGAATCTCCCATCTATCCATCCCCTCTCCAGTAACATAGGCCATAAGCCATCTCCAGTAACATAGGCCATAAGCCATAAGTCATGTATGCATAATTGCTTAGCATTTGTTTGAGACATCTTTTATGCAACTATCTTAATAATAATTTTTTTATTAAAACCTTTTATTATACAACAAGGTATGTCAGTATGTATGTGTACACATACATATCTACCGGTTATTGTTTAGTAGAACTAATGATAATTTAAGAAAACTTATGAAAATATCCTACCGATGATAAAAATCACAATCCCGCTCATTTCTTGACATCGCATGCAGAAGGTTATAGGTCTGTAGTAACATCTTCCTTGGCATCTGCTATGAAAGCATTGGTTTGGAAATTTAACACTCATATAGTTCGCATAAAAGATTTGTTTTTAATAATTAAAACAAAAGTGAAGAAAATATGAAGGAAAGTTAACTTGCCTTCTCTGAGAAAAGGTTAACCCGCACAAAGGAACAGAAGAGATCCATAAATGCGTGTAGTATAAGAGAATTCTGATGGGGCTGCAAAACACTTTGCCTGGTTATTTGATATAAGCAGAAAAGATAAAGCAAGTATTTATTAGTTCAATTCAAATGTTAGGATATCTATTAACACTATTTCACTTGAAGAACTCCAGATGAACAGGTTAAAAAGGGACAAAGATAATTCATGATTCCCCATTTCCTATTCTTTATTTCAGAGGTGACACATTTGTATTTCTGAAAAATTCATAAAAATTTAATGGTTTTCCAGTAAAATTTGATGAGACACCCCATTTTCCTTGTCTTATTATCATTGGTGTTCATAAATGAAAGCTGCTGAACTAAAGACTAAAGTGGAGAAAGAAAGCTAGGCACGTCTCATATTATGTTATGATGGGCTCATTGCAATGGAGCCTTATAAAATAGTTTATGAAAGAAGAGGGAAAGCCCAAGCCCAAAGAGCACAAAGAGAAACAAGCAATCATCAGAGCAAGGCACAAAGGGGGAATGAAGAAAAGTTAGTTAATATAAATGCCACGTAGAGAGCAATGAATGGCCAAGAGGAATGGGAGAAAGTGGAACGTGATTGGGGGGGGCAAATAAAGGCAAGGGGAGTTTGTTAGAGGAGGGCATGACATTACACGAATGAAGATCTGGAGGATATGCTGCTGGGGCTAGGTGGTTATCTCTGTGGCTGGTTTATTAGGCTGTTTGTTTGTTATTCCTTTTAGAGTTGTCATTTTCAATTGTAATTTGGCTATATCATGGTTATGATGGCCTACTGTTTGTAAGTGAAGGATAAGGTTGTATGTCTTGAACTTCTTGATTAATATCAGTAATTTGATTCAGTTAATTCCTCTTTCTAAATATCCATTTCTGTTATAAATCAATTTGGGTACCACCAAATTGGTATCAAAGCTTCACGAATCCTTGGAAGCCATTAATGGTTAATACGAGAATGGAAAACAGAGTAGATGAAGTGGAGAGACGAACGGAGAGAATCGAAGTAAGGATGAATGCTTTGGATAATAATTTTATGCAACTTCGTGATGCAGTAATGGCCTTCATGGCTCGTGCTGAAACTTACATGACACGAGAAACAAACAATGCGAACAGTGAGGGAACTAGTGGGGATCGGGTTGGCAACAATGCGAACCTTTTGAGGGACGAGGAAAGGATGCGAAGGGTGGAAGTGCCATATTTCGCCGGAGAAGATCCTTATGGATGGATTTTCCGGGCAGAAAGATATTTTCGCGTCAATCGAATTCCGATGGAAGAACAGGTGGAGACAGCTTCCATTTGTTTGGAGGGAAAAGCTTTGAGTTGGTTCCAGTGGTGGGAACCCCGAAATCCTTTGGTGGATTGGACTGGGTTCAGGACGGCTATTTTGGAAAGGTTTCTCACCTCTAATGGTGGAAATCCATATGAGGCCTTGATGAGCTTGAAACAGAGTAGTTCTGTAGCTGAGTATCGCGAGAATTTTGAAGTCTTGTCCGCACCTCTTCAACACGCGGATGAGACCATGATGCAAGCGGCGTTCGTCACCGGATTGCAAGAAACTATCAAGGCGGAGGTTCGAGTGCATGCTCCAACGGATTTGGCTCAGTTGATGAAGCTTGCGCAGAGGATAGAGGAGAAGGAGACGGTGTTGGGCCAAGCCAAGGTGGGGGTGGGCCGAGCTGGATCCGGATTTTCTAATCACATGGGACGTCCGGCTCTGACTAACACACGGAATGGGCCACAGTCGCATAACACATTTGGGAAATTTGGGCCCAATATCCATCACCAAAAAAATGGGACATCATTTGAGCCCACTAGTCCACCGACTAATGCAAGTGGAATAGGAAGAAACCCTAAAGCCACTGACAATCAAACCACGGGGTTGGGAAAAGACGGAGGGGGGACCAACACCTACGGTGGATCTACGGCGAGTAATGGAGGTCGACGCGGGTCTCGATTTCGACGGTTGTCACCGGAGGAGATGGAAGATCACAGGCTAAGGAATCTCTGCTATCGTTGTGATGAACCCTATTCACCGGGTCATATGTGTCAACAGCCTCATTTGCATGTGATGATTTTGGCTGAGGGAGAGGAAAAGCCCGACGAGGAAGAGATGGAAAGGGCGATGCATACTGCGACGGCGGAAGAAACACTTCAGCCGGGGATACATAGTGTGCTAGGGTTGACTTCGAACAATTCTTTGAAGTTATGGGGAAAGTTGGGAAGCCAAAAGGTAGTGGTGTTAATTGATACAGGAGCATCACACAATTTCTTGGCAACTGAGATAGCCAAAAAATTGGATTTGGGTGTGGATACCAGTCGGCAGTCTACAGTAGAGGTGGGAGATGGCCATCGGGTGAAGAGTTCAGGGTATTGTAGAGAGTTGAAATTGGAGCTACCAAATTTATGCATCACTCAAGATTTTTTTGTGTTTGATTTGAAGGGTGTGGATTTAATTTTGGGATATCAATGGTTGGAGGAGTTGGGGGAGGTTCGTGCAAATTTCAAGGAGAGGAGGCTAAAAATTCCATGGCAAGGTAAGGAGGTGATGATTGTGGGCGATCCATCTCTCTCATGTAGTGGAGCAACTTACAGAGGTTTGGGCCGTTCATGGAGGAAGGGGGCACAAGCTTTTTATGTGGAATTAGCTTATTGTGTTAGTCATGAGGAAAATTCTCCTATGGAACCAGCTATGGTGACTGAATTACTACAGGAGTTTGAAGATGTATTTGCTCCTTTGACTCAAGTACCACCTAAAAGGGACTGTGATCATCGAATACTTCTACAAGAGGGAGCTCCAATTCCAAATATACGACCCTATAGGTATCCACACTACCAGAAGGGTGAGATGGAGCAGTTTGTGAAGGATATGCTATCTACAGGCATGATTCGACCCAGCAACAGTCCTTATTCAAGCCCTCTGATTATGATCAAGAAGAAGGATGGAAGTTGGAGATTTTGCACTGACTATAGAGCCTTAAACAAGGTTACCAAACCAGATAAGTTTCTCATACCTGTTATTGATGAATTGTTAGATGAATTAGGAGGGGCAGGAGTATTCTCTAAACTTGATCTCAAATCTGGTTATAATCAGATTAGAGTAAGAGAGGAGGATGTGGAAAAGACGACTTTCCGCACCCATAAGGGTCATTATGAGTACCTTGTAATGT
The DNA here is from genome assembly GCA_032173675.1 of Gastrolobium villosum. Classification (NCBI taxonomy): domain Eukaryota; kingdom Viridiplantae; phylum Streptophyta; class Magnoliopsida; order Fabales; family Fabaceae; genus Gastrolobium; species Gastrolobium villosum. Next base: position 6,284 of record JAVKPL010009758.1, read on the forward strand.
CGTTTGGGCTTAGTAATGCTCCATCCACATTTCAATCCCTTATGAATTCTGTTTTTAAACCTTATTTAAGAAGGTTTGTGTTAGTTTTTTTTTATGACATTTTAGTGTATAGTACCACTAATGAACAGCATGTTGAGCATTTGAGAACAGTGCTGGAAATTCTGAGACAACATTATTTGCATGCTAACTTCAAAAAGTGCAGCTTTGGTCAACGAGAGCTGGAATATTTAGGCCATTTAATTTTTCCAGAGGGGGTAACAGCAGATCCTAAGAAGTTAGCAGCAGTAAGCCTTTGGCCAATACCTAAAACCTTGAAGGCTCTGAGGGGATTCCTTGGATTGACAGGATATTACAGAAGATTTGTGAAGCAGTATGGGTATATCGCTCGACCGTTAACACAACTTCTCAAGAAAGACAACTTTGTATGGGGAGAAGAAGCACAAGTAGCATTTGATAAGTTGAAACAGGCTATGGTTGAGCTACCGACTCTGGCATTACCGGATTTTGATGAGATATTTATTGTAGAAACAGATGCATCTGGCATAGGGATGGGGGCGGTGCTCATGCAAAAGGGTCGTCCTTTAGCTTTTCTGAGCCAAGCATTTTCTGAAAATGCTAGACAGTTGTCAGTATATGAGCGGGAGTTGAAGGCAATAGTATTTGCGGTGCATAAATGGCGTCATTATCTTTTGGGACGTCACTTCATTGTTCGAACAGATCAAAGGAGTTTGAAATACCTCACTGAACAAAGAGTCATGTGTGAAGGGCAGCAGAAGTGGGTGGTTAAATTAATGGGTTTCGACTTTGAAATTCAATTCAAACCCGGGAGTGAAAACAAGGCTGCAGATGCTTTATCAAGAGTCATGGAATGCAAGGAATTAACATTAGTTACTAGTCCAGATTTGCAATCTATAGCTGAAGAAATTTTGGAGGATACTGTAACACATCAAATTATGTTGGAAGTGTTGCTGGACAAGCATTCACATCCAGGCTATCACGTAAAAAATGGGTGTTTATGGTACAAGAATAGATTGGTAATCCCTAAGTCTTCCAAACGCATTCCTCTTATTTTAGATGAATTTCATTCTTCTCTGTGGGGCGGCCATTCAGGGGAGCTGAGAACTTTCAAGAGGATTGCCTCTGTTTTTTTTTGGAAAGGAATGAGGAAGGATATCAGGTCTTTTGTCCAGGCGTGTGGTACCTGTCAACAACAAAAGTATGACAGCCTCTTACCGGGTGGACTCCTTCAACCTTTGCCTATACCAGATCGTGTTTGGGAGGACATAGCTATGGATTTCATAGGGGGATTGCCCAAATCTAAGGGAATGGACACTCTCTTGGTAGTGGTGGACCGGCTTACCAAGTATGCTCATTTTTTGACATTGAAGCATCCCTTTACAGCTCAAGATGTGGCTGCTGTGTTTGTTCAAGAAATTGTGCGTTTACACGGTTTTCCAAGTTCAATTATATCTGATCGTGACCGGGTGTTTGTTAGCAAATTTTGGGAGGAATTGTTCCGTTTGTCTGGCACTAAATTGAGATTCAGTTCTGCCTACCATCCTCAAACGGATGGACAAACAGAAGTGGTAAATAGAACAGTGGAAACGTATTTGAGATGCTTTGTAAACGGGCACCCAAAGGGATGGACAAAATGGGTACCTTGGGCGGAATTTTGGTTTAATTCCACCTATAACCGCAGCACCCAGATGACACCTTTCAAGGCTTTATATGGGAGAGACCCTCCAAATATTTTACATTTGGGAGAGAGCAGTACTTCGGTGGAGGCAGTAGATCAATGGCTGCAGGCAAGAAATGCAATTCTGGATGATTTAAAGTTGAATTTGTGTAAAGCACTGGCTAGAATGAAGGTCCAAGCAGATAAGAAGCGTCGTGAGGAGGAATTCCAAGAGGGGGAGTGGGTTTTTTTTTAAAGATACAGCCCTACAAATTGAGATCTTTGGCTCGGAGAATCAATCAGAAATTGATCCCAAGTTTTATGGCCCATTTGAGATTATAAAACGGATGGGACCAGTTGCCTACCAATTACATCTGCCTTCCTATTCTCAGGTTCATCCTACTTTCCATGTGTCACAACTTAAGAGGGTTGTTCAACCAAATATTCCAGTATTGGAGCTGCCCAATTGTTTAACTGATGAATTGGAACTGAAGGTACAACCTGAAGCTATTCTACAACAAAGGCGATTGTTGGATGGCCAAATTGAATTGTTGATTAAATGGAAAGGACTTCCAGAGAGTGAAAATTCATGGGAATTGATGACAGTTATACAAGCTCAATTTCCATCATTTCCCCTTGAGGACAAGGTAATTCTGAAAGGAGGGGTATTGATGGGCTCATTGCAATGGAGCCTTATAAAATAGTTTATGAAATAAGGAAAGCCCAAGCCCAAAGAGCACAAAGAGAAACAAGCAGTCATCAGAGCAAGGCACAAAGGGGGAATGAAGAAAAGTTAGTTAATATAAATGCCACGTGGAGAGCAATGAATGGCCAAGAGGAATGGGAGAAAGTGGAACGTGAAGGGGGGGAGGCAAATAAAGGCAAGGGGAGTTTGTTAGAGGAGGGCATGCCATTATACGAATGAAGATCTGGAGGATATGCTGCTGGGGCTAGGTGGTTGTCTCTGTGGCTGGTTTATTACGCTGTTTGTTTGTTATTCCTTTTAGAGTTGTTGTCATTTTCAATTGTAATTTGGCTATATCATGGTTATGATGGCCTACTGTTTGTAAGTGAAGGATAAGGCTGTATGTCTTGAACTTCTTGATTAATATCAGTAATTTGATTCAGTTAATTCCTCTTTCTAAATATCCATTTCTGTTATAAATCAATTTGGGTACCACCATGTTATACATACAAACCAGTTTCAAGATCCTTGTTACATCAAAGCAATGCGCATCGTAGGAGAGAAACAATACTGAGACTCACCAACATAGTAATTACTGTACTACTTGTATCCAATATAAGTCGCAGAGCTTGTTCACGAAACACCATCAAGTCAAGAAGTAGCTGGTACACAAAAAAGAATCATTACCATTTGAGTTCAGGTAACATGCAGCTGGATTGAAAAACTAAAAGATAGGCACAAACGGGCAAGTTTTAGTTGAGATAAAACGGCACCAATAGAGATCATTTATTGATCAAAATCATAAATTACAAAGACAATGTAGAAGCACACCCTACCTTTTGCTGAAATTTAACTTTTATTAAGAAGAATAGGGGCATAAGGATCGAATTCTGGAACACATAGTCTTAGAGGTTCTAATATCATGTCATAAACCAAACAACCCAAAAGCTTAAATTGTTGGGTGAATGCACATGAGTGGTTTCATATCTAAGATGAGGGCATGCAGCTGGCATGTGAAAACCTTAAATTAATTGCTTGCAGGTTGCGAAAGGGAAACATATAGAAAAACCAACAAAAAAGGTGTTAAAATAGCACCTGCACCCATGGTTCCAGGCTCTGTAAATGATGTTCTGCATGACCTTGCATTGAATCCCAAGCAATCTTATCTATCTGCATCAATTTTCTTCACAAATGATAAAATCCATGGAGGCCTTAATTAACATTCAAAATGTAAAACATATAAGACATCACTTCTTACACGTTCAAGATTCAATTTGCTGAAATGGTCTGGGAATTTCTTAGAGAGCAACACGCAGATTCTAGGACAGTTGGGGAATACACCGGCTTTCCAAAACCCTTCTGAAAATACGTGATTGATGGGATCTGGATAATCCAAAAGTTGATTCAACCTATACATCTTAGCCATAAGACCATCTGCAACTTCAGTGAGTTGGACGACCCACTGCATGTTAAGACCCTTGTGGGATTGGGATGGCGTATTTCCCTGAGATTGTCCATCATCAAATAAATTCCTGGCAATGCTAGACGACAATGGAGATGTCGTTTCGGTACCAAGGTAATCTGTCCATCTAGATGGGCCATCCAACTCCCTTGTTCTCGCAGCTTTAGGTGACAACGAAGAATCCTGATTTGTTAAATTTTGCCTTGACATTGCCATGAACTAATAAGCAGTCTGCACATCAAGTTTTCCATAAATCAAGTTCAAGCATAATAACCAACACCAACTGATCTCCTAAGCATCTCTCACTCTACAAATTTCAATTCCATTATATTTATATTAAGGTATAAATCTAAGTCCAATTTAATTACCATAAAAAAGAGCCTCTAAGAAACATTCTTAACTTTCAACCTAGTATCTTCAAAATTATACATTCATTCTGTTCCCAAATACACATCACGCTTCAGCGAAGTGCATTAATGAGTTGTAAGCATGAATTTTGTAGTTTATAAGCAAAGCAAGTTATTATGATAGAAAAAAAGAGAGCTAAAACCTAATTCCATATTTGGCACCTTATTTTCAATTTACCTAAATAACAGTGATAAAATCAACAGCAGAATTACCAAAAACAGCGAGTGTAAAATAAATAAGGAATCAGACATTATGAGCAAAACAGCATAACCAAAAAGCAGAAGCGGAATTTCTTTGCAACGGACTCAAAATCAAAATTCAAATCCAAAGTAATCTCCCAAATCACAAACAAGAGAGAGAAAGAAAGTGCTCACAGTCTCACTCTACCCCAGTTTTATACAGTGAAAAATATAAATATATATCTCATATGAAAAATTCAAAAAAAATCAAATCATCAATCATCAAATATTCAAAATATAATTAACAAAATTCAACCAATTATATACGCAAAATAAGATTAGACAACCTAATCAAAGTATCAAACTATCAAAGTATTAAACATATATTACAATGGAGTTAATGAAAAGTTATATCATCAAACTCAGTCACTCGCCGTTCTTCTTACGCACCTACAAGAGCATGTGAAGGGAGATTCCTTACCAAGAAAGAACGGCAGAGAGGACATGATGGGACGAATCAATGGTCGGAAGAGAAGAATCAGCACAGTGGAGCAGAGGGAAAGAGAAGATCGAAGAGGATAGGAGAAATCACCACCATAGTAGAGGAGATACCAGATCAGAGAGACTGTGTCTGGGTTTGAAAGAGAAGACGCGAGAAAAAAAAGAAATATTCAGATTTCAAACCTGGTTCTAGATCTAGACATAAACAAGTTTTTGTTTGTTTTTTTAGAAATCAAACGCCGCCTTTTCGTGTATAAATTAAAAAAAAAAATTAAAAATTGAAGTGACCCACTTTGACCCAGAGTCCCGTGTTCAACAGGAGAAGAGAGTCAATGTGCATGCAGGTGTCTAACTACTTATCCCAACCCTTAGAAGATAGACTCGCAGGACGGAATTTTAAAACACTGATTTGAAACAGGGTTGAATTAGAAGGTTTAAGATCTGAGAGTAGGTGGTGCTTCGTGCTTCTTTGAATGCATATGAACGTGAATTATGAAGAATGAATGATAAGTGAATGTAAATTGCAAGTGCTGAAACTGCAATTTTGAGCGCAGAAATTATGGTTACTGGTTAGTGTTGTGTTAGCTTCTTCATTTGTAACAAATGAATAATTTTCTATTTAAATTCATGTCATTTTCCTTTTTATTTAGTTCTCGCGCCTCTTTCTTCGCTTTTACTTCTGCACGACGTGCGTCTGCATCCTCCCTCCCATGTCCTGATACCCACTTTAGTCGTACTTTGGTATTTTTGTTTGTGGGTGGTATAAGAATTATATTCAAGAAAAATTGATCTGTATTATGCTATAGAGATTTATTTTAAAATATTATGTGTAGGAAATTTTATAAAATCACATTACATGATAGATGATAAATTCTTTGTTTATATACTAATATGGGGTAGGATATTATAACAACCACCAAATAGGATTACTACCCATCAATCTCACTGGACGGTTATAATTTGATCCTTATGTAGTCCTTTTTCCTCCCATCTCTCTGTGACAATACTCTCTCTCATGCCGCCGCCATCATCTCCTCATCAGGTCCATAGTCATTTCATTAAGGGGCAAAACATGGAATTGGACATTAGAACAATATTACCAACCCCAAACTTCTAAGAAATTTGACTATATAATATATATCAGCATACTTTCTTGTTCAAAGTTATAGTCATGGTTTGTTTATTGTCGATTAATTGACATGGAATATTCCCACGAGTTGAGTATACAATGTGCACAGTGGCTTATATAGACTTTTTTCATGATCTGTTTTTGCTTCGAGTGATGCTTTATTTTATTTGTTAATTATCAATTGTCTCGTTCTAATCTATCCTACTATACGCCATCCATTGGCCATCCATTGATCATTAATAACTTAATAATTATGATTGGGAGAGGGGCGCACAACTCTGAGAGAGATTAATGGCGGCGGTGAGTGTTGGGTTTAGTATGTTCTTTTCATAAAGCTTAGCGTTAGTTTTGGATTGAGATTAGGCAGGGTATATAAACTTTTAACACCCCAAATTTCTAACAAATTATAAAAACATTCTTATAATAAATAAATTGTCAAAATTCATGTTTTATACAATTATGATAATAAAAAAATATTGCGGAAGGTGATCTAAATCTAATTTGGGAAATATTACCGCCGCACCTGTACAGGGACAAATGCAAGGCTCTTTATTACATTCAAATAAAACCAAATACTAAAGTTTAAATAAAGGAAATATGTCTTATGCATTTATTTAAATCTCATAAAATTTCTAAACTTATAAACTAGCCAAAAAAGTCTGTTTCCTTTGTAATCTGATTTACTTAAAATCTGCTCCCCCGCATCCCCACAGGATCATTGCAGTCAAACAAACACAAAAGTCAGCAAAACTGGTAATCCCAATCAAAATACAATTAATGTAATTAATAATGAAATTAAATCAAATATCAATATCTATAATCAAATCAATTACATTCACAACTCAATTCACAAAATATCAAATTCAATATATATTCACATCAAATCAAATATCATTCATAATCTTTATTAAGTTTATTTAGTGGAGTAGGGGGAAGAGAACCATGGTAGACCCGGGAAACCCTATCAGTCTACCCTGTGACCCGAGAAACCTTGTCAGTCACAAACAAATCACATTGGCCATAATCAATTCACATCTTCCTATTGTCCCGGATATCCTGTCAGACAGCTCTTCCCAAAGTTGCTACTAATATCACGGGAAACCCTGCCAGATACTACTTTGAGAAGAACGGATATTCTCTGTTCACATCGTATAAACATATCGGAGGCATAAAGGCCAAAGGTTATGTTCATCACTTTGGGAGGTACCATCTCAAAGCTATCTTCCCACTACTAGTTTATTACAATCATACATAATCAATTCAATCTTGTCACGATTCTCATAATTGTCAAATAGTTTTCACAGTTTCCACATCAAATAAATATAATTATATAATTTAAAATATAATTAACCTAAAAATTAAACCCAACAATGTTCTCAATAATATTCATATAATTAACATATTTCTTTAGGGACTAGGATTACATTACATGAAGATTTGAATCACATCAAATAAATTTTATATAAAACACAATTATAGTGCTCTAAGCATCGAGATTACATCAAAAATGCATATAAAGTTAACCCTTGACTCTCTAGGGATTAGGATTACCTAATAAAAGTTTCATACTTAACAAATCTACAACCACCTAGAAATTAGGATTACATATAAGGATTATGCCCAAATTTCATATAAAATAAATAACCTACAAAATCTAGGGATTAGGATTACATTAACAAATTTCACATAAAATATAATCTAAAAATACCTAAGGATTGGGATTACAATTAATTAATTACAAACAAAATCATAACCTAAGAGCACCTATAGATTAGGATTACCCAATAAAACTTTGATACACAACAAATCTACAACCACCTAGAAATTAGGATTACCTGGTCTCCGTGTTGGCTACCTTTTAGAAGAAAATGTGATTGGTGGAAGAAAAATGGTTGGTAACCAAAGGAAAATAAATTTTGAAGTAAGAAAGGAGAGAAATGGAGAAATGTTGAGAATTGAAAAGTGATTTGATTTGGTTAGGTTGACTCTATTTATAGTTGAAATTTTAAAACCGATACATTAATAACGGTCATCACATTTATTTCGATTATAAAAACTGCAGGTAAAATTTTAAATATTATTAATATATTAACGGTTACAAAATTAATAAAAATAAACCGAAACATTAACAACAGGTAACGGTCATCACATTTATTTTGATTATAAAAGATGCAGGTAAAATTTTAAATATTATTAATATATTAATGGTTACAAAATTAATAATAATAATTGTCGTCATAACCAACCATAACTGTTGAGCGTTATAACTACAATCACCACTAATTAAGGTTACACCTTTAATATCAAATTATGACACACTATCAGCAATCAATGCCTATAATCACATACATAAGGGTACATAATACTATTATTATTATTATTATTATTATTAATTTTCTTGGATATTACAAAACTTTTTTTTCTCTCTAGTGCATGAGTCACAGACATCATAAACACACAAAAGAGGCAGACGTTCATCATATGAACGATTGAAGTGGAAAAAACACATTTAACACCTATAAAATGCATGTTTCTAGGAAATAAACTTACATGAAATTTTTTTTTTGTTTATTTTATGGGTTTTCATTTTAACCTTTAAACATAACACAACAAACTTTCCTACACACAACATTTTGTGGGGCCCACACATTTTAAAACAAAAAAAGAAAAAAAAATATGGCACGCAAAACGAATCTCTATCACATTACACAATCACTTTTTCTACAACATAATAAACATAAAATCCTTATTTTATATTGTTGTTCTTTAATAAAAACATAATATTTTTGTTTTTAACACTTCAATTATAAATTTTTTTAAAAAAATGATGATGAGGTGACCAAAAAGTAATGGATTTTGCTATGTGGACACTTCAATTGTTTATGAGCATAAATTTTCCCTATTGTAATATTGCGGACTCACTTGACCATTTATAAAAATTAAAAATATGTTTCTAAAAAAAAATTAAAAAAATATTATTTATCTGCTTATATTTATTTTATGGGACAAGTTTTTTTTCAGTCACCGGATATAAAGTTATCTCTGGTGAACTCAAAACGACGTCGTCGTTTTTGTCATTTTGGGTAACGACGTCATTTTGGGTAACGACGTCATTTTGGGTTATAAGATTAAAAAATTATAATGATAAAAACTAATATAACCCTGCAATATATTATAATTTATAAGGGTTTATCATCTATCATTTAACATTTAACATGACCAGAAAAAATTTCTTACACTCACAACATTTTGTGGGGCCCGCAGCAAAAAAAACTCTGGCACGCAAAACGAATCTTTATAACATAACACAATCATTTTTCCTACAACATAACTCTTATAAAACCCATATTATAATTACAAAAACACCTTGATTTCCGCCTCAAAACGACATCGTTTTGAGCTCACCGGAGAAAATTTTATCTTTTACCCTTAAAACGACATTGTTATTTGCAGTAAATTAAAAACGATGTCGTATTGGGCTTACCACAGATAACTTATCTGCATTAACTGCAGAAAAAAATGAACCCTTATTTTAATTATGTATTTTGAAAGTTGTAAAAGGCTACAACTTTGTCGAAACTTGGAGTGCTCACATGAGGGTGAAAACAAAAAAATTTGATGCGAAAAAACATAAATCATTTATGTTCATCATGTATTCATGTCCATGATTTACCCGTTAAGACATGTAAGGGTTAAACTTTGTACCTTTTTTTCACTTAGGTGTTAAAGAAGATGAAGACCTCTAATAATGATCCACACGATTACCTCTTGATTGCAATGCAAACTCCTTCTCCTTAAATCTTCTTTCTCTTGAATGCTTGCTAGACGATTGCAAGGTGTAAGATTCAAGTGTTTGGGCTTAATGTCCTCAAGATTATAATGGTGTCTTGAGATTAAGTGAGGCAACAATGGAGAGAGAAGAGGAAGGTGATAGGCAGCCAAGATTAAGGTTTCTTAGTCTCGTGTCTTAGGCGAAAAAATGATGATTGGAAGAAGTGCCATAGGTGTCTCTTTCGTATAATGTTTTAATTAGCATTACAATCCTAATTTCAACCACACTAAAAGGCCCATATTCTTGATATCTTTTGTTTTATTTTCAATCATGAAGGGATTTGGATTCGAAATTCAAGCCCAATGAATTATATTCATTATAAATGAAATTCAAAACGGGATCAAATCTTTTCATTTTGAATTTATCTATCATCACAATCATATCTCCTTGATTGTGTTTTCTTATTTGAATTCGTAATTCAAATAACAAGATATTGCAATAATCTTTATCTAATTAATATCGATTTTTTTACCCTTTTATCTTTTATTAATTAATTAATAATCATTTTGTCCCTTATTGAAAATTATCTATCAATTTGCCCCTCTTTAATCGATTAATTTGAAAATTTAATCAATTAAATAATCAAAACTGAAGAAAAAAATAATTTACTTGAAGATTTAATCAATTAAATCTCCGATGATTAACCGTAACTAAAGACGATCTTTGAACTGACAGTTTCCCTTTTTTTTTTTTTTAACTCTAACGCACTCTGTAAGCACTGAGGAGACCAACTTCGCTCAAAATAAGAGGTTCAAGACTGCAAATCACAATAGGAGTATAGTTAATCACAGGACTAAAAGCAACACGAATGGATCATTATAGAATTAGAAAGACTGAAATCCCTTACCCTGACTTCTTTGATTTTTTTCTTCCTTGAAGCGGTAGGCTTCATTTCATCTTTCTTCCCGTCAGTGTACAAATGAGTATTCAATTCGCAGATTTAACTGAAAAATGAAAATGGTCGTTGACCCCTAACACGAAAATTGAAAATGGTCACAGATTTAATTTAATTCAAAATTGAAAATTTGCAGATTTCATCTTTCATCCCTAACACGAATGGACTATGGTCGTTGACTCCTGAAAATTGAAAATCAAAACATAAAAAACCGAGAAGGGAAAAAGAGATTTTTTTTTATTTTTTTTGTGTGAAACTTAAGAGGGAGATTTAATCGATTAAATTTTCAAGTCAACCATTTTTTCCAGTTTTGACCATTTAATCGATTAAATATTCCAGTTAATCGATTAAACAGGGGCAGATTGGTAGATAATTTTCAATAAAGGGCAAAATGATTATTAATTAATTAACGAGGGGCAAAATGATCAAAAAACTAATTAATATCAAATATAAATTTGGATAAATCAAAATTATCCTAATCCATCCAACCTCATAAATTTAAATTCGAATATAAATTAAATTAAATTCAAATTCAAATCTAATTTTATCTTAGATCGTAATTTAAATTTGAATTCAAATTCAAATTCAAATTTTGAAATGCTCCAAAACTTATTTTCGCCAAGTCAACTATCCTCGAGTAAGACATATGTTTTATTCCTAAGACTTTTATCTTTAAACACATATTACCCTATAATATAGTCAAGACATAAACATGATAAAGATAAAGTATGCTCTCAATTTATTAATCATGAAAGACTAATCAGTATAAAGTGTTCGTCTGATAAAACATATTGTTATTACCTAACATATTTTTTATATCATGAGTCTATATATTTTAAATTTTTATTACGAGAGTATATACTACAATACTAATAAAAGTGTATTCTATAATTGTCCATCTAAATTGCATAGTCAAGTTTTTTTTTTTTATTTAAAATTTTAAGCATTCCATAACTTTAAATTCCATCAATCGATGTAAACTTTGAATTTTTTTAAAATTTATGTGTATGGTAAATTTTTGCAAGCTTGGTTTAGCTTTGTAATCATAAAATTATAGTTTACAAAAAAATTATAAGAAATAAATATCTGTCAAAATCCTATTTTGAACCTTTCTTAAACCATAACAAAATAAATACTTAAGAAACTTGATTTTTCTCTTATTTCAGATATTATTAATTTATTACCTTACATTTTAAAATAAGTTCGTAAAAAACAACTTCTAATAATAATATTAAATCACATTTTCATTATAAATTGTTATTTTGAACAAATACTTTTCATTATTTATAATTTGAATTTCACGTGAATGAACTTTTATATTAATCTCATATTTTATGTTCGTAGGATATAATAATAATAATAATAATAATAATAATAATAATAATAATAATAGTGGTGGTTCCGTAAGGATTAAAAAAAACTCTATTATATATAGGCTCCATAATTAGATTGCATCGACGTCATAAATATATCACCATATATGATCAAAGCTATGATGGTTGAAAAGATTGTAATAACATGTATGAGAGAGAGAGACTAATCAGTAATAACCAGGCCATTGCATCTACTTACGATATTAAAATCGGCCTAGTCATTGATTCGGTTGAGGTATTAGGTCACTGGTTTAATTAATGGGTCAATGCTTTAATTGCATGACCTGGGAATTATATTCAATTTTATAATTTATATTACAAAATTATACACATATTCAAATATCTAAAAAAAATTGATAAAAAATTCAAATATTTTAATATAAAAATAATAAATCACATATAATTATCCAATAAAAGACCAAACAAAAATATAATGATCGTGATACGGGGCTTTAGGTTCAGAAAACGACATCTCTACCTATAAATCAAATCAAAATTCTTTGCATACTACATAATTGAGATAATATTAATGTTGTAGGTACATAACTTATGTAAGTCAATAAACAAAAAAAATATTCAAATGTGTCTATTACGATTTTTTTAAAAAAAAAAAATTGAATTTTTTTTTGGGACCGGACCGGGTCATTGGTTAACTGACCAGGTCACCGGTTTTCACGAAAACCGGCCAGGTCACACCGATTCTGATACATAGCCGATCTATTACTTCAACCAGACCAGTTATATGACTGATTTATCGGTTCCCAGATCGACCCAATCGGGTCAGTCCGGGTTTCGTAACATTGTCTACTGACAATATAATTTGTGGGAGATATAGCAACTTATATAATAATCTTGTGGGAGATACCAGCTTAAAATGACGAATTTGTAATATGATTTGCATTGGTTTTAAAAAAAATTGTAATATATTTGTCTTGATCTTAAAAATACATTTCATTCAAATATATCTGATTTTTACATATAATTATAGAAATCAGTAAAATAATTTAATATGAAAAAAATTACTAATCAAACGAGTTTTTTCAATTTGTTTTTTGTTTGTTTGTAACAGGAAACTAAAAACAAAACAAAACTACATCTCTGTGATCATTATAGGCCAGACAACATTTTTTTGTTTTTGTTTTTGTTTTGAAAACATGTTCTGAGAATAAATTTACCAAGTAGATTTTTTTGTTCTTTAATTTTTAAAATTCTTTAAAAAAAATATTAAATGAGTTTTTTTCCTTCTTTTATTCTGAAAAAAAAAATTATAAATGATTTTATAAAATTATTTTAAAAACAAAAAAATCAAAACAATCGGTCTCAATAATTCTCCTACATAAGATTCACTTAACCAGCTAATTATAGCTGAGCTTGAACTTGATGTGATAGTTGATATTCAATCACTCTGTCAGAAGCTATAGTCTGTATAATTTGATTAATATACTGAGTAACCAGACAACAAAGACAAACATAAGTCTCTTCAAACAAGCAATCGTGTCTCGAGTATACCTACTCGTTGGATAAGGAAAGGATTGAATATCGAGTAAAGTACTTTTTTCTCGTAAACAAATATTACAGGATCCAATCTAATTTGATAGGATGAAAAAATCACTCGTTATTCTTTTGAAATTAAAATTTAAAATAGGCCCATATTAATTTTTTAAAAGGATTAACATAAGTTTTCTTTAAATTTTAAAGGAAGCACAAATTTGATTAACTGAATCTATTTTAAATTTCAAACCATCATAAATCAACTTCTTTTGTTTTATTTTATTTTTATAAGAAATTAAAATAGACCTCATAATTTCTGTTGAGGACTTTCACTCTTGACATCCATATTAAAACAATGGTTTTATAAGAATTGTGTTATAGGAAAAATGATAATATAATGTTACAGAGATTTGTTTTGCGTGCCTGATTTTTTTTTTTTTTTGCTTCAAAAAGTATTAGCCCCACAAAATATTGTGTATGTAACAAACTTTTTTTTGTGTAATATCACATTATGAATGCAAGTCCCTTAAAACAAATGCAGAGGAGCTAAAATTCAGACTTATATAGTGAACTCAACAACTTATAACAGCACTTGCCTTCCGTAATTTAACCACTTTAGGTTTGATTAAGTAGTACATTAATCCAATGAATTAGTCCACGTGTCCGAGGCAACTGAAGGTATTTTTCCTGATTTTGTAAGCAGAGTTTTATCAAGAGACGAAAATAACTGTATAAGCAGATCCCATCACACAAAGGCATACTACAAGCACCCAAAATTGAGTTTATTGTCAACAATCTCTTGATAATATCATATTACAAGTTTTATGGAACAAAACTATTATCAACTACGGTGTCACTATAAAATGAATCGATAAAATGGAGAAAGAAACCTAACACTGTTCCACTCCTTGTGGAATGCATTTGAACTTCACCAGTTCCTATCTATTCATGATAGAGGGGTTTTCATCACGTCATAACCCATGAGTAAGAAGCAGGAACCTCTGACCTTTCCATTCTTGAAAAGAGCATTCTTTTGCTGCCCGAGTATAAACCAACCCAAGGGACATTCAAAAGCTTTGACTCAACCAATGGCATACACACTGGAGAAGGCTCAATTAAGTTTTCAAAATTGTAATTGTTTTCTCTATTTTAGGGAGTTATACCAGGGATTATGGGAACAGGTGGCTTGGGTTTCTTTATTTTATCCACCAATATAGCTTGAGTAGTTAGAACCACTCCAGCAACCGAAACTGCAGTTTGAAGAGCACACCTTGCAACTCGACTAGGATCTGCTACTCCAGCATTTAAAAGATCTTCATAAATACCAGTCATTGCATTATATCCAATTCGCCAATCAAATGTTCTGGTCTTCTGGACAACAAAGTCTCCATCAACTCCAGCATTAGATGCGATTGATTTTGCAGGTTCAAGAAGTGCCTGCAATGCATCATGCGCAACTGCTTATAAATATGTTAAAGCATTCAAGACAAGTTCAAAAGGAATGTTGCCGTTCACAAAACTAGTCCCAATCCTGGAAGAGATAGCAGTTATAGAACATTCACTATAAACTAAAATCCATATGAGAATAAATCTACCGAGAGATGAGAGACAGAGAGAGCTAGTAGACTAAAAAACTATAACCATACCTTTGCCACAATATCTGCGCCAATTTTCTCATCTAAATCCTCCATGGAGTTCCTGATTGTAGGTATCAAGTCCAGCAGGTGGACGTATGTGGCACCCCCTCCAGGAACAATTCCCTCTTTTATGGCAGCAAATGTTGCATTCTTGGCATCCTCAATTCTAAGTTTTTTATCCTCCAGCTCTAGCTCTGTGTGTGCACCTACCTACGCAATTGGTTATTGCATTATGTAGTAAACACTGAATGAAAATAATGTTAATACAACATATTGTAAGGGGCACATCAAGAAGGCTAGTGAGTGTCAACTAGCAAGACGACCAAGTTTGATAATATAGTGCAATATCCATCATTCTTTTTCTCAAGTTACAAGCAAGTTAAAATACATGGTGAATAAATTTATTATCCAATAAAACCCACTATAAAAAATCTCAGTCAAGATACTTGAATAGAGTAAGAAATACATCATTAGCAGATTAAAGAGGCAAGGTGATCAGGTTACAGATAGCAACATTTTATTGAATTACCTACCTTTATAACAGCTACACCACCAGAGAGTTTTGCAATTCTCTCTGAGAGCTTTCTCGACAGGTTTGCATTATCTGTTTCAGTAAGATCCTTCTTAATCTGTAAAATTCTAGCCTGAATTTCAGCCTTGGTGCTTGGATCAGCAATTATAGTTGTCGCATTACTGGTTATTGTCACTTTCAGAGCAGTACCAAGCTGGTCTGATGTTGCACCATCAAGTGTGAGACCCAAGTCTCCAGAAAGAAAATCAGCACCTGTGATATTCATGTCAATATGGTGAGAAACAAGCAGAGCAGAAAAAGTGCATTCATTTTAAAAGATGCAAGACATAAGAGATGTTGTAGGAGAACAAAGAAAGGCCTCCTGGGAAGATTTAAGAAAAAAAAAAATCAAAATTTTAGACTATCATCATACAGTCACACCCATCAAGAAAGACTCCAAATGTTAACAGCATCCCATACAATATAAACAATTCAAGTCTCAAGATCAATTATGATTTCTATTAACAGTCTACTGAGGTCCTGAAAAATCCCACAAGGTGGATAGTAAATCTTGTCAACTAGCACTAGTCAGATATTAAATGAGAAAGTGGCATTGCATTAGTACCCAAGGCAGTCAAACTGCCTAACTAACAAACAAATTGATGAATGAAATAAAAAAAACAATGACATAAGCAAAATACTAGCAAAATAAGCAACTATTTGGTGCATAGGCTTCGTGAAAATAAACCCTAGGGTAGACGAAGTTGGCAAAGATATCAACTAAGTTTATCAAATGCTGTAGGAACTCACCTGTCATAAGCGCAATATCTTGTAACAAAGCTTTCTTTGCACCTCCAAATCCAGGACATTTTACAACTGCAACTCTTAGTAATCCTTGCTTTTTGTTCACTACTAATGTTTCCAACACTTGCATTGTGATATCCTCTGCAATAATTAAGAGTGGGGCACTCAATTGCATAGCCTTTTCGAGCAAAGGAATTATTTCTTTGACACTCGAAATCTTTTGATCAGTTACCAAAACTTTAGGATGGTCAAACTCCACGATGGACTTCTCCTGGTTTGTAATGAAGTGAGGGGACATGTAACCCTTATCAATCTGTACAGAAAGAATAAACAATGACTATAATTGGGAAAACTGGTAAAACACAAGGACAACAATCATTCAGATCTGAGCAAGAAGAAGAACTAACGCTTGTTATTGGGTACTAGCATTATTATTATCAATACCTTCATCCCTTCTTCAATTATCACTGAGGTTTCAGATGATGAGGATGACTCAATAGATATCACTCCATCAGAACCTATCTTCTCTATAGCTTCAGCAATCAAATTACCGACATACTCATCATTTCCAGCAGAAATCGAGGCTACAGCTGCAAAAGAGGATGAAGAAATATCTTCAATACTAGATCATGAAGAAAACCCCTTACCTTGACAAAACACAAACAAGCAGAAGCAAAAACCTTTAACATGATCCCTTCCTTCAACAGGAACACTTTTCTTCTTCAAGAATTTGACCAAAACTTTTACAGTCTTTTCCATCCCCTTCTTCAAAGAAATAGGATTAGCCCCAAATGCAACTGCTAACAGTCCAGATTTAATCATAGCTCGAGCCAAAATAATTGCAGTGCTAGTACCATCACCAGCCAAATCATTCATTTTACTTGCAACCTGCAAGCAGGAAAAATATAAACATAAATACATTTCTGGTAATTTTCATCTCAAATTTAATCTATTTAACCCGAGGCAAAACCTAACAACCATGATCAACCTCTTGAATTAGCATGGCACCTGCATTCTCAATTGCATCAGAAAGCTCTATGGATCGAGCAATTGTTACACCATCGTTAATCACTTTAAGCTTTCCAGACTCAGAAAGAATAACATTACGTCCTGCGTGAATAGGAGTAAAATAAATAAGCATGTACAGTCAACAAAAAATTGACTCAAAATCAGTCAAGGGGACCATATAATATTGGGATTCGTATGGAAGCAGTTTCCAGTTCAAATATAGTTAATAGCAATTCTGAACCTTAGTGTTTGTTTGGATCAGCTTATTTTGTGTTCATAATTGAAATCTTCCCGAGACTAAAATCTAATCAAAACCAAACATGAAATTAATCCGTCAAATATTCCGATTCTAGGTCTTGGCCATTGTTCAAGCAAAATTGCAACTGAATTCAATGGAGAAAGAACACAATTGAGATTGATGCAATTCAACAAATAGAGTACAATAACAATCACCATTCACCACACCTTCATTATTGCTGAGAACTAATGCTTGTTAGACTGATAGGATGTTGGTCTGTTACAACAGTTTCAGACCGTTGCAACAGCTAACAGATTCTGTTAGTTGTCATATGCAGTTAACAACTATCCAACTAGAAAAATATATGCACTGCAGTGTAAATCAAATAATCAATTCATTTTACACTTCTCTCTCTCTTCGCACTTTCTCTTTTATTTTCTCTATTTTTCTCACACTTTCTGGGAAAGTACTGATTCTATTACTTACCTTAGTTCATAGTAACACATATAAGACAATAAAGAGGAGAATAGCCATACCTTTGGGTCCTACGGTAAGAGAGACAGCATCGGCGAGTTTATCAATCCCTACTTGTAAAGCCTCCCTACACTCTTTACCAAATGATATCTTCTTAGGGCCTGCACTCACCACGAAGTGTGGGTTTTTTCGAACCACATGGTTCCAACGAAAAGGCTGCAACAGTGGAAGATGATTTGAAAGTAAGAAAAGGCATAGACGTTGACGAAAGAGAGTGTGGAAGCATTGCAAAGAGACTTACCGAGAATGAAAAGAAAGGGTTTCGATTTGGAGGACGCAACACTGGGGAGAGGGACATTGTAATTGTTGGAGCTTGTATTTGCACATTCACCTCCGAACTGGGTACCGCCAATCCTCCTAACACAAAGTGTGTTTATAAATTATAATTCTGAATAGAGAGGAGCTACGAAAGCAATGTATTTCAAAATTTTTGAGGTGTCTGATATTTTGTTTGATATTTTCCTGTACTCCAACAGAGCCGATACTCCAATAAGTGTCATAGAAATTCGAAAAAGAGTTTAAATTTTACGTTGAGTTTTTAGTTCCAACTATTAGATTTGTTAGATTATGATTATTATTTTATTGAATTAATATAAATATTTGAGATATCTTATGTTTCTTTGCAAAATTTATGAATATTATAAGTTTAGATTCATTTTTTGTTAAATTATTAAATATTAAATATAATATACACTACATAAATTAAAAATTATTTAATATCAAAACGTGTTCTAACATGTCGAAATCTAATATTTTTTAAAATTAACGTGTCGGAGTGTCATGTCGTATTGTATCCCGTGTCGGTATCGATGCTACATAGGAGAGGAGGGTTATTTTTACACAATTTTTTTTTGTACAAACTCCTGTTAACTTAATTTTTACATATTATATTATGTACTCTTGAAAGTATATTATATTATATTATGCATTTTTGGGATGTATATATATAATTTGTAAATAGGATTTATATTTTATTTCTGTAATTGCTATATATACAGCAATCCAATACTTATATTATATATACTTGAAAACATTAAATGCAAGAAATCATAACCATGCAAAGAATGAAAAGTGAGAAATCATAACTATACACTTATCATTATTGTACGTAAAATGGTTTCAGAAATAATTTTACCTTTATAAAAATAAGTTTTGTGAAAAAGATTACTTTCGGATGACAAAGTAAAAATAAAAAGATGTATTAAAGCACACAACTTTATATCATTTGAAAGCAAAAGACTTATTTTGGTCTACAAATCATAAGGGAAAAATATTTGTCCTTTTATTTTTATTTTTATTTTTATTTTTATTTTGATAAACAAATATGGGGTAGGATATTGTAATAACCAAGTTAAGTTACTACAATGTTACTACCAATAATTTCATCGTTAGATTAGCTTTTGATCCGACGGTCCTGATTTGATCCTTATATACCCCTCTTTCTTCTCGCTTCTATCTCTGACTATACAATCTGCCGCCGCCGCCCATCATCACCAACGCAGCTTCTCATCGCCGCCGCCATGGAGCTGCCCATCACCACCGTCGCGCCACCTCACTCTACCGCCACCGCCGCCGCCGCCCCTCTAGATCTACCGCCGTTCATCCCTCTCATATTTGGTATGAAAAAATGCAAGGAAAGGGAACAATGAAACAAGCATAAAAATATTTTCGTAATTGATCATTGCTCTCAACTGGATCATAAGATTACATTTCTAACCCAATGTCCATTTCCAATTACAGGACAAATTGCGCGTGACATTGTGGTGTTGAGAATCTGTTTAAAGAGCTTTTTGGATTGATTTTGTTCAAACAAAATAAAAAAAGGATGAATGGCTATGGTGGTAGATCGAGAGGGGCAGGGATAGCGGTGGCGGTGGCAGATTGTATAGTCAGAGAGAGAAGGGAAGAGAGAGAAGGGAAGAGAGAGAAGGGAGAAGAGAGAGGGGTATATAAGGATCAAATCAGGACTGTCGGATCAAAAATTAATCTAACGGTGAAATTATTAGTAGTAACATGGTAGTAACACAACTTGGTTGTTACAATATCCTACCCCTATTAAGAAACTGTGAAAGCAATAGAATTAGGGACAGGATATTGTGACACCCAAATAAAGTTACGACCAATCATCTCACCGTTAGATTGGTAGTAGCGATCCGACGGTCTTCGTTGATCTCTTTCTCCCCTTCTCTCTCGTCGTTGGTAACCATACACTCTGTCACCGCCCGCCGCCGCCCATATCCTCTGTTCCGATGTCCGACGGTGCCGCCTTCCTCCGTCGCGCCACCGCCGCAGCATCCCGCGGAGAGCTTCGCCGAATACACGAGCTAGGTTCGATTTTTACAACCAAATTCGATTTTTAGCAATGTATTGAATGCCCAGCAATCAATTTCAAAATACCATCATGTATGTAAATTTTATAAATAACAACAAAATTTTTACTGTGAACCAAAACCTGTATAAAATAAAATAAAATAAAATAAAATAAAAAATCTTGCTTTTTGTGATCACATAATCTCAAACATTGAAACCCTCGGATCGGAGGCAAAGGCGGTGGGCCTCAATCCATTTGGCGCAAGCATCTTCGCCCTGCTGCACCACGCATTCATCTCGGAGCCTCTTCGTCTCAGGGCAAGCACAACAGATCTTCTTCTTCGGCTTTGACGCTTCACCACCAGTTTTTGTTAGTGTTGTTGTAAAAATCGAACCCTTATACATATATACCATTTTATTAATATAATTAATTATTCTATGAAAAATTGAATTAAATCCGTAAATCAGAAAAATCGAATCTGATATATGCGGTAAAAATTGAATTTGGTTGTAAAAATCAAACTCTAAGTCGTGTATTCAGCGAAGCTCTCCCTGGGATGCGGCGGCGCGACGGAGGATGGCGGTGCCGTCGGACATCAGAATAGAGGATATAGGCGGCGGCGGGTGGTGGCAGAGTGTATGGTTATCAATGACGAGAGAGAAAGGGAGAGAGAAGGGGAGAGAGAAACGAATATAGAGGGGCTATTTAAGATATCAACGAAGACCGTCGGATCGCTACTATCAATCTTACGGTGAGATGATTGGTCGTAACATTGGTCGTAACTTTATTAGTAGTAACATGGTAGTAACACAACTTGGTTGTTACAATATCCTACCCCTATTAAGAAACTGTGAAAGCAATAGAATTATAGTTCTGAGTTTATTATTTGTACATCTCATGAGGCAAACGCATAAACATAAGGGAAAATTTCAAAAAAAAAACTCTACTAATTTCCTCAAAATCACTGAACTCCCTTCCTGAAATTTTTAATAATTTATCCCCCTACTTAGAATTTCTTTATCACTTACCCCCCTAATTTGATTTTCCATCCAAAATTTTGTTAACAGAGTTAAATTTTTTAAAAGGTGCCAAAATTACCCATAATAAAAAAAGAAAAACATAATTTCCTCACAGACGCAGTTTAAAAAAAACACACGAATGTAAATCAACGATTGAATCCTCCCTCTACTCTCAACGACACAGAAAACAACGAAATAGCACATTTTGCATGTTTGCTTGGTAATATCATATAATTAAAGGGAAAACAAGGCATATATGAAGCACAAAACGTAAAGCTTTTCAGTTGTTGTGCAAGCAAAATAAAGTGTGGCTCTGAATAAATTTATAAAGTCAGATTTATTGGTCATATAATAGCAGAAAAGAGAAGATCTAAACCTACTGAGATGATGCCTATTTAATCATTCTATTTGAGCAACAGCACCAACTATTGTGAGAGCGATGTTTAATAGCAATGAGATTTACAGGAAACAATTTTAATAATTACTAATTCTAATAAGGCTACCTTAAAGAAAACATTCCATGAATTCGTCTAAAATTGTGTTTGTAAGGAAATTATGTTTTTCTTTTTTCTATTAAGTGCAATTTTGGTATTTTTTGAAAAATTTAACTCTTGGATGGAAAATCAAATTAGGGGTAAAGATAATTTAAGTAGGGGGATAAATGATTAAAAAAAATTGGAGGGGGATAAGTGATTTTGAGAAAACTTGTAGGGTTTTTTTGAAGTTTTCCCTAAACATTATTAAGAAAAAAGTATAAAGTTGATAATTATGAATTAGAAATAATAATGAAATTACTTTGTATGGATCTACAAAGACCTAGTTAAGCGTTGCACCATTTCTATACTCTGGAAAATTGGAAATGCACGGGCATCGAAAAGAACTGCTTTGCACAAATGGCCTTCATTTTACTACTAAATTAGAGAAATCGAAATGTTGGAACCATCCAACACAGGGTTGGATTAAATTTAACCTTGATGGGTCCAATGCATTCTGCAGTCAAGTTTTGAAGGAGTCACAAGAGATGCTATAGGAAGGTTGATTATGGGTTTCCGGAAAAATAAGGTTATAGAATTTTTTTTTTCAATAATAAGGAGGTATCACCGTTCAACTCCTTTCAATCATCTTACTCTCGGAGTCGTTCCTAGCCCCAAAAAAGTTTTGTCAATGATCAAATCCAAAACTCAATCCTTGGGACACACTTCGCTATCAAGAGTGCCACCCCATGGGATTATAGAAATTCTTTATGGGGTGTTTGGTAAGGGGATTATTTTGAGATATCCAAAAAAGTGAGGGTGAATTTTCAAGAAGACCATGTTTGGTAGCATATTTCAGAAAATTTTCCTAGGGAAATGATTTTCTTGCAATTTTGTTTTGTTTATAACTTGGGTTGCAAAATACCATCCAAGAATACCACCACCCTCGTGGTATTTTTAGAATCCCAGGTGTTGGAAAAATTTGACACTATTTTTTGGACAAAAATACCCTTTCTTTTCCAGCAACACAGTTCCTCTGTCTCGCCAGAAATCACTTCTAGGGCCAGATTCTAATGACGCTCGCCGACTTCTCCTCCAACAACCTCACCGGCTACCTCACCAGCCAGTTTAGCACGTGTTCCTCACTCCAACCATTAGACATATCGAGCAACTGGTTCACCGGGTCATTGCCGATGGAGGTGTTGATGGAGATTAGTAACATGGGGGAGCTCACCTTGACCTTTAACAAGTTCGTTGGGTTTGTACTGAACTCCCTCTGGAAGCTGGCGAGTTTTGAGTTCTAACAACTTTAGCAGTTCAATTCCTAAGGTGTTGTGTGAAAATGGTGGGTAAAAGGTAGTTTTGTAAAATTATCCACAATCTTAGCCTTAAAAGTACGGACACATTATTTGGAGTGGAAAATGTGTGTCAGACACACTCCCAAACGCGGTCAACTTTTTGGGACACTCGATTAACGCTTCGCCACGCGGTCAACGTTTTCTGACACGTATTTTCTTTTTAAGATCCAAATTTTATTTTATTTTATCTTTTTAACTAAATATGAAAAAAATTAATTTATAAATCAAATATTTTTTGTTATGGAATTTGACATAAAAAATTAGCAAGGCATGAAAAATTATTTTTACTTTATATGTATGTTATGAAATTTGAATATTTGATTGGCTCTATGACTTATCATGGGCTGCTATGTGTATCAAATCTAAACTATATTATATATTAAAATATTCAAGATGTGTTCTAATGTGTCGAAATCTAATATTTTTAAAATTAACGTGTTGGCGTGTCGTGTCCCGTGTCATGTCGGTGCAACACAGATCCCAACAATGTTTTACAATCAACCAAATATACCATCAGAAAAATTGACTCAATATTCCTAGGAATATTTTGACCTACCAGATAACTATTTGGTAATATTTTTCGAGAAAGTCAATTTTCCACCATATTCGTGAAAATCATAATTTCCAGATAAAAAAATTTCTCCTCCACCAAATACCCACTCGCAGGTTACAGAAAAGTGTTGATAGAAAGTGATCATCCTATTATTGGTGGTTTTATTCTATGTAGCACCGATACCGACACGTGACATGATACGACACGACACTCCGACACGTTAATTCTAAAAAAAGTTAGATTTCGACACGTTAGGACACGTTTTGATATTAAATAATATTTTTAATTTATGTAGTGTATATAATACTTAATATTCAATAATTTAACAAAAAAATGAATCTAAACTTATAATATTCTTAAATTTTGCAAAGAAACATAACATATCCCAAATATTTATATTAAACACAATAAAATGATAATTGTAATACAACGAATCTAATGTCTGGAACTAAAAACTCAATGCAAATCAACCTTTGAACCTTTTTTTGAATTTCTATAACGCATGTTGGAGTGTCGGGGAGTGTCGGAGTGTCCGAGAGTGTCGGGAAGTGTCGGACACGACACGTCAGGGTTTTTGAAGTGTCGGTGCTTCATAGGTTTTATTAACCATGTGTTACTAAAAGTAGCACTCTATTGCTCCTCTTATCAACAAGATCGTTGGCTCTTAGTTAAACATTGGTTCATATTGTTGTCTCGCACATTTATAAAGAGGAAAACATATTTGCCGATTGATTAGCATCACATCACATGTAGTGGTGGACGCAAGAATTTTAACAAGAGGGGGTGAAAATAAAAAAATATTATATCATAAATAAAAATACTTGAAATACAATACAAACTTAATATACAAAAATTGAAAGAAGTCTATTACAGAAATTAAGATCACTTTACTTGACTCTTACTCTACGTGTTTTCATAATGTTAAACTCGTTTATAATTGAATCTGTGCTAAAACTCAAAACAATTTATTTTTTAATGTATGTAATCAAATAATCATCAAGAAATTGGTCTTCCATTCTATTTTGAAACCTGGTCTTGATTATCTTCATAGCTGAGAAAGATCTTTCAGTAGTTGCTGTAGAAACTGGAAGATAAAGTACAAGTCTAATCGCTCTATCAATAAGAGGGTAAATGATGGACTTTCTACCCTTGACATAATTCAGATGTAGTTGATAAATTAATCGAATCTGGATGTTTAGGAATGTCAAGCTAAAGATATTGTAACTCTATCTTCAAATGTAATTTTTCCTGTTCTGTGAAATCTCTAGAATAAAATTTATCAACAAGTTTGCAAATATCATCACTATTAAATGTCTTGTACTTGTTTCTTGGATTTAAAGTCATGCTCAAAGTAAGTAATTCAACAGTATTATCATTGAACCTGCTATTTAGTTCTTGTAATTGATAATCAATTGTAGCACAAAAGATATTTACTCTGTAAAATTTCTCAGTAGAAAAATCACCTTGTTCATTTCGAGCACGACCTCTCCTTCCAATATATTTTGCACTCATATCTGGAATGTCAATGTCACATTTTCTGCAAAATTCTTGAACATGAACTAAGTAAGCATCTCAACCCGACTCTCTTAATTTCGGAAGTAACTCTTTTGTAATTGAAACCAGATGTAAAGCATTTGAAATATCTTGAGACTTTAGTTGCAAAGCTTGACAAAGGACTTCAATGATACCCATAATTTCCTTCACAAGGTGCAATATGATGACAAAATCAAAAGATGTAAATGATGAGTATGCATTATCTACATCTCCATGATATGATGTTGTCTTTCTTTCATTAGAAATATTGCCAAGAACATCACATGTGACTTTAAACGTTTGAAACAAACTGCATATCGAATTGTAATGAGAACTCCAACGAGTAGCTCTAGCTCGATGCAAAGTACCAACCTGATTAAGACCAACTCCTGATTCGAGTTCATCAATAGCAATCATTCTTGCAATTTCCTTTGTTTGGGCAACCCTTAACTCATCATTACTCTTACAAGAAGAAGTAACAATATTAATTATGAAGTTTAATTTTTCAAAAAACTGATGAACATGTTTTACCTCATGAGATGCAGCAAACAAGGGAAGTTGAAAGCGATGAGCTAAGGAATGGACATAATGAGCATATAGACACTCAGCTCAAATTAAAGCCTGCAATCCATTCCATTCACCTCGCGTATTGCTAGCTCCATCATACCCTTGTCCCCGGGTATTTTGAACATCAAGATTATGGTGACGAAGAGAGTTGCATAGTCCTTGTTTCAAAGTCTTAGCACTTGTATCTTCCACATGTACAAGACCGAAAAATCTTTCCCTTATAAAACCATATTTATCTACGAATCTCAAAACAATAGCCATATGCTCTTTTTTAGATACATCACTAGCTTCATCAACAATAAGACAAAACTTGGCATTGGAGATTTCTTCTCGTATTGTGTCCTTTACCTTTTGAGAGAAAACATGAAGAATTTCCTTTTGAATTTGAGGGGAACTATATGAAGCATTTTGAGGAGCTTTTTCTAAAACAACTGATGCAACTTCTTGATTATAGGAAGCTAAAAACTTTATCATCTCCAGAAAATTACCCCGATTAAGTGAATATAAGTTTTCATCATGACCTCTAAAAGCACATCCTTGCAAAGCAAGCCATCTTGTCACGTCCACAGAAACTTGTTGTCTCAAACGATTAGCTGCAATCTGCTGAGGAGAAAGTCTTTTAACCAACATCTCAATATGTTGAGATTGGTTCATAAGATCACTACATGATCTCACAACATTTTTATGCATTGAGATAACATTTTTTTCGACATGGTGCAGAAAAGCACAATTTTCTCCATCATTAACCTTTTTCCAATTTCTGAATCCCTCAACAACAAATGTACTAAGTCCAAAATGACCATTGTCACCTGGTTTACTAAATAAATAACAAGGCAAACAAAATGCAACATCTTTATTTGGAGAATACTCTAACCAAAATGGAAACAAATCAAACCAGGAAGAGCAAAAGTGACGTCGATTCTTCTTTAGCCCAGAGAAATGATAATTTTGGAGCTTGCACCGAAATGGACTAAGTTTAAGATACGCACAACAAATTTCATCGTGTTGATTTATAGGAAATTTCCATATTGGAGGGCGTAGTGCAGGATCTCTTTCCAATGAAGCAAGATCATCTTCTTTAACCACTTATTGATTTTCAATTCTAGGAAACTTTATTTGACAATTCAACATTAGGAGTAGATAAGGACAAAGACTCACTATTCTTTCTCTTAAAATAAGCATCAATAGTAACATTTTTCCCCATAACAATCACTACAAAGAAAATGGAAAATATACAGTTATGAATTATTTATGGTTTGTAATTTTGTATTGAAATAGATCATTTTAAGAGGGAAAGAAATGCATTTTGTCATTTACAAGAATTTATCCCAATCAGTTCAAATTTGAAACATCAAAGATGAAACATCAAAGATGAAAAGAAGCTTACAAAAAATAATTTATAAAATGTGTGCTCTTAGAAAAGAAACTGACAATTTATCATCCACTAGGAAAGTAGGAAGCAAATATTATCTTCATGTAACAACCGTTTCACATGTATTTGTACAGGTAACAACAATTAAAAGTAAAACTTATAGACCGTACATGTCAAAGTCTCTCATTTGATATGCCTTGTACATCTCTTGGAGGGACACATGAAAATCTAATTATTTAAATAATTAAAAGAACTTCTCGTTATGAGAATCTACAAATATAATTGTTATGTTCATAGAATATAGTTTCTACCTCCCAAAATAATTTTTTTTTCATGAAACTTAACTAAACAAAAATGGAAAACCAAACTAAAATTAAACTAAAATCAAACTATATATATATATATATATATATATATATATATATATATATATATATATATATATATATAGGGTTTTATAAGAGTTATGTTGTAGGGTAAGTGTTTGTGTTATGTTATAGAGATTCATTTTGCGTGCCAGAGTTTTTTTTTTTTTGCTGCAGGTCCCACAAAATGTTGTGAGTATAGGAAATTTTTTCTCGTCATGTTAAATTATAGATGATAAACCCATATATATATATATATATGTATAATATAATATAATTTAAATATATTATATACTAATATACCTGTGGAGCTCGCACAAATGACAGCTAAACAAATTCTTGAGTTAGAGCCTAAAAATGGGGCTGTTTATGTCTTGTTATATAATATATATGCTGCCTGCAAGAGATGGAAAAACTTGCGAGAAGTCAGGAAAATGATGATGGAGAGGGTAATTAAGAGAAACCCATTTTCGTTACAATAACTATACCCAGAAAAATCGAAAGGTGGAAGTTGGACATAACACAGCTCTATAAATTGATTCTTCCTGGCTCTAGAATTTACACCGCCAAAATCGAAAAGCCGAAGAAGGAGGTCGCCTGGTTGCCATTGGTGATGGACGGAACACGGAAAGAAGGATGTTCTCCAGGATGATCTCGTTGCCTATTTGGTTGCCATTCTGAGAATTTGTAAGAGTGTAGGCAGAAGCATGGGGAATTGAAGGCAAAAACGTGTATAACACAGTATTTTCAGCGCCACATTTTTTTACACATAGTATAAATTCCCCCTCCCCAAATTTTAGGCTGGAGGGAGCCCACCCTAGCCCCTTAGTGGGTCTGCCCCTGATCACATGTATAAGATCATGGGGATTATGACGTCCACTTGCTACCATATCCA
Source organism: Gastrolobium villosum (assembly GCA_032173675.1). NCBI lineage: Eukaryota > Viridiplantae > Streptophyta > Magnoliopsida > Fabales > Fabaceae > Gastrolobium > Gastrolobium villosum. Next base: position 35,092 of record JAVKPL010009758.1, read on the forward strand.
CTAGAACAGTGTAATGTATAGTTTTGTTGCATAGAAATATAAGGTAGAACGAGAGTCGAGATTTTGTAGCAATTAAGGATGTGTTGCATGCATAACAACGTTTTAGAAGAACATTTTTTTTTCTCAATTTTTAATCCGAGAAATATAAATTATATTTGATAAAATCAATAATTGTTTTTATAAAATGAATATTTAGGCCACAAAAACAAGGAAAATATATATTAAAATATTATAATTTAAATAAAAATTTCACAAAATTATAAGAGTTTAAAACATATTTATGAATGTCTAGGCCAACCACTTGCACCAAAAACTGGGCAGAAAAGATAGGGGTATAACCTCCCTAGTATCATCTTTGGAAGGAGATTAAAGTCTTAATCCTGGACTCATCCCGAATCGGATTAGTCATAAAGTGATAAATCAATGTAATATTTTAAACAAAAATAGGGGTGTAATAGTGCTCAAATTTGGGCACGATTCACTCGAGGACCATGGCAGAGCCAACAAGATTAACGAGCAGGGCAACAAAAAAATTAGCTGGTGCCAACCATTAAATTTTTTCCATTCAATTTAGGCACGATTATTTACCCACATCTGAAACGTGGTTAATTTTTAAAAATTATCTATGGCCTTAGATGGCTCTCCTACTACTCGAGATGACACGTGACATAAAATTTTGGATGGCCAAAACTTATGCCTAAGATGTCTGAATCAGATAGTTTTTTTATTTCATGTAACTTTTTGAGATGTGCGCGTTGTCAAAAAATTTGATACCAAAGGGGATTTGGTCAAAGAATTTCCATAAAAATGCTTCTATGTGTCCTTTTAGCACATTTTATTTCAGAAAATGATTTTATTTAAGGGTTTGCTTTTTCTACAGTACGCCTAATACGACGTCGTTTTGATGCAGAAATCATGTTATTTTTGTAATTTTAATTTATTTCAGGGTTATAATAGTCTTTCTATTTATAATTTTTTAAAATTTTAATACCAAACAACGTCATTTTGGGAACAAATGCAGATAACTCATCTGCATTAACTGCAGAAATATTGTTCCCTTTATTTAATTTATATTCTTATTATTTATTATATAATAATAATAAATAATCATGACTCATTATTTCAATAGACAAGAGAGGTTATGCAAAATTTATTCAACTCGTCAAAAAATAGGTATTTGAATACCAAAATTTTGTACATTGTTAAAATCTCTGCTTTATATATAGGATTTGTGAATAATGAATAGTTTGTGTAATTTCTTTAAGGGTTTTATAATTCTCATGTTGGAGGAGAATTGAGATCTCATGTTGTAGAGATAAAAAGCATGTGAGACCCATGTGTTAGAAAAAATTATATCTAGGACCCATGTCAGCACGGAAATCGAAGGGTGTGTAGGAAAATTTGAATTCTCATGTTGAATGAGAATTATAAACCCTTTCTTTAACAAATTATATGATTATATAATTATGTGAATTTATAAATATATAGATCTAGAAAAATTATACACAATAAAAAATGGTTCGTTTTTTTTTACAATAAATGTAGATAATTTATCTACATTGAATCCAAAATGATGTCATTTTGAGAAGGAAATTAAAATATTTTTATAATTATAATTTATTTCAAGATTATAATAGTCTATTTCATTATAATTTTTTTAAACTCAAAACGACGCGTTTGGGAGCAAATATAAATAAGTTATCAGCAGCTTACCAAAAAAAAAAAATATGTTATCATCTTTCACCAAAAATAAAAGCCATAAAACCGATTCGTATACTCCAACCAAAATTTTCAAAGATATGGCATTCCAAAATTTCATGCAATTAGTCATCCTCGTATGTGTAAGAGCTTATTTTCCAACATAAGAAAAATGTGTGTCATTTTAAAAGGATGTAAAATTGGGTCATTTTAAAAGAGAAAAAGAGATAGATAAAAGAGGAGAGAGAGTTGATAAAAAAATAAAATAAAAGTGTCGGTCCTACCTCTTTATGAAAGTGAAGAGATAGATAAACACTTTGCCCCGTGAATATATCCAGAAATCGAAACATACGCAAAATATATCGAAATTATAAACTCTTTTTGGGCTAACAACATTCACACACTCAAAATTGAATGAGGACCAGACGAGATAACATGTGGATCTCTAGAGTCTAGCATCGCTTAACCTACTCGTTTGATTTATTTATTTTCATACGAGTAAATTTTTAATTGTCTCAAAATAATATAGAGTTGAATATTCAATTTTTGAAAAACAAAAAATTATCACAGAAATTTTTAAAACATCATATTATCAGTTTTATTACAGTTCTTTTAAAACGAATAAATAAGTAATATGGCAATTTCCTCAAATTTATTTTTTCCTCCTATTTTTCCGTTGTAGGTGCGAAGCATGCAAGCTTCATCGGCGTGTGTAACCAAGGTTCCAGTTGCAGTTCGCGTAAAGGCGCAGCACACAACCGTGAAGAAGCAGTCCATGGCGGAAACCACCGTTCCTAAGTGGGCCCAGAAGACCATCACTTTGCCTCCTCTTAAGCGTGGCTGTCATCTAGTTACTTCCAAGGTTCCATTCCTATGCTTCCAACTTTTCCTTTTCCTTTTTTTTTTTTTAATTTTTTAATTTTTGTAAAACCCTAACTATTTATTTGTGTGGTTGGTCCAAATCAGATAGTGAAAGACATTGAGCAAGACCTCTCTGGATTCAGATGCGGCCTAGCTCATCTCTTCTGTGAGTATTCATACATATATATTATGCAGTTATGATTTGTTTTCAATTTGGACTTCACTTCACTGAAATTGGAACTTGTGATGGGAAATTGCAGTGCAACATACGAGTGCTTCTCTTACCATCAATGAGAATTACGATACTGATGTCCGCGACGATACTGAAACCTTCCTTAATAGGATAGTTCCCGAGGTTTCTTTCTTACAAATACTGTTACCAAAATATTAATATATATTCATTATTGTTCCCTAATTATGGAATTTCCATCTGCTTTGTGTCCTGCAGGGATCATCTGCGCCTTGGAAGCACACTCTAGAGGGTTAGTGCTTCTTTTATATTCTCTATTTTTTTTATTTTGAGTAAATATACAATTTAGTCCCTTAAATTGTTACTAGTGATGCTTTGGTCCTGTTCACAACTTCTCAACCAATTTGTATAGCTGGAAACTTTTGAGAATCAAAGCAAAATTTAGGGACCAAATTGTATATTTATTTTTGTATTCTCATTTTGTCAATTTTCAAATAATGGGGAGCTCTGTCACTGTTGGACTTCTGTTTGAACAGCCTTTTATTAACATTGCGTGGGACATCTAGCTTCAATAATGTGAAATTTTTTGGGTTCTATAAGAGTTATGTTGTAGGAAAAGTGATTGTGTTATGTTATAGAGATTCGTTTTGCGTGCTGGAGTTTTTTTTTTTTTTGCTGCGGGCCCCAAAAAATGTTGTGAGTGTAGGAAATTTTTTATGGTCATGTTAAATGATAGATAATAAACCCAAATTTTTTTGCTGGTTATTTGTTTTGGTCTCAGTTTTCAATTCATTATTTGATCTACCATTTGTATTTTATTCTATTTTATATAATCACCACAAAGCCACTCTCTTGTTGCTTTCTTTTTCTGTATATATGGTGGCCGAAAACCTTTTGTAATTAGAATAAATTTATGGTCCATTCCTGTCCTCTGAACATGTTTCTTTTAGCCGCAGGATGTCTGCAGACATTGTATTGGAAGTTTATGTGCTATGATATTTGCCTACTTGCATCTACTGTAACATTATAAGTCAGTTATTAACCATAATGCTGCTGTTAGTTCTCCAGATATAATTTATGTTTTTTTTTTGTTTGGTTTCCTAATGTGTTGTATTTTCCATTTGTAACTTGACAATCTTCTTTGGATTTGAACTTTTGCAGGCCCAGATGACATGCCAGCTCATATTAAATCATCGATGTTTGGCTGTGCACTCACGTAAGAAATATTTCATGTTTCTGTTTGATTCATTATGCTAAAAAGTTATGATTATGTTGTCATTTACTGACATGTTGTACTTGTAGGATACCAATTACAAATGGAAAGCTTAACATGGGAACATGGCAGGTAACAAAATTCTTTTTGTAATGATTTATCCGAAATCTTGATCAATATTACATTTCCCCCCCCTTTTTCATTGAATTCCTTAAAAAGTATGGGGTTAAAGTGCACTTGGATAACCAATTATTTTTCACAGCACTTTCGGAATTTTTATGAACCTATGAATTATTATCCTATTGCTGACCAAATTCTTATACAATTCATGATTCTGAATGAAAGTCTATGGCTTCCCATGTGTATCTTATGCACATGCACATTCACATTCAAGGAGTTTCAAAAGTTGTTACCTCCAGTAATTGACTATTGATGCCACACCCCGAGTGATTGATAGATATATTTTATAATGATTGATACATTATACACTGTTTAATAATTAGGAAAAAACTATTAATTTACCGACAAATTTGAAATCTCACCACACTTCACTTCAAGATTGGTAGTTCCTACGCTATCTACAGGAAGTTTCTCAATCACTATATTGCGTTTCATTCTTTTTGACTTGGCAGAGTATATTTCGTACATTATACATGAACTTGAAAAGGGTAAACAATATTTATCAGAAGGTAAAAGTTTCAGATTACCACTGTGAGCAACTAGCAAAACATGAAATTCATGATTACTTGTAAGAACAGATGAAAAACAAATATTCTTAGGGTTGCTTGTCAGCAATATAAATAATAGCAACTGTTTATTTCAATTTCATTTGAAAGTCTGTGCTCTGAAGGTTTTAAGGAAACCAAGTATAAATTTCAGTTCTTGTGCACTGTTTTTTTTTAAAAGTTAATCCTTATTAATAGAAAAGCACAAATTTAATACGGTAGGATGTGTGGTAAAGTGTTGGTTAACATGAACTGTTTAGTTACTCTTTGCAGGGCGCACTACATGTACTACAAGAATATGCCATATTTTGAAAAAACACCTCAGATTAGATTAATATAACATCAATATTAATATACTTCTTTTATGTTTAAGGGTATATGGCTTTGCGAGCATCGGGATGATCCTACCGCGCGAAGAGTTGTTGTCACTCTTAATGGAATGTGAAGTGCTAAGATCTATTTGCTTTACTTCACCTTCAAAAGTATGACCAAGACAAACTCGCACTGGAATCTGTTACAGGATATATGTGCTGTATAGTTTACCTTTTTTTCGGATGTAATTTGAGTACCTTGCTATGGACGCAACTATAAAAGTGTTATGACCATTTGATGAGCATATGCATTCCGAGTAGTAATAATAATAATAATAATTATTATTATTATCATTTTGGGTTACAGCATTCCAAATAATTACTATTCATGTGTTTCCTCACAATGGTCTGGGAAGTGATATGTGCCATTGCTTTAGGTTTAGGCATTGTCCAGACTCCAGATATTGTTTGTAGTGGTTTTATCCGGTGATGAATGTTTGACAAATGCATTAATACAAAGTATTGTGACCATTTATTGTTATTTGGCATTTTAATAATGCACTTACGATTTTAGTGTCACCTT